>MU123977.1:0-37075 GCA_014904935.1 Melanogaster broomeanus
GTAAATAGAACTCTATAGAATATGTCTAGGTATCTCCCAATCAAATATAGAGATCATAGAGTGAGTTCTGAGTGCTGGGGAGATGAAACAAACATATGAAAAGGCATGGGAAAGTTCCCAAAAACTGCAGAGACTTCAGAAAACATATCAAAAACACACAATTGTGCACTGTACAGCAACATAGGAGGTTAGGGGATTGTTCAAATGGTTATACTACTTCAATGTTATGTTAATTCTATGTTGTCAGTTTTAATATTTAGTGGCTCTAAATGTCAAAAATGTGAAATTGGTTGTATTTTTACATAGGCTAGTACAGAACTCAAGTGAAATATCCCATACTGTAGTATAGGAGAATTACTCAAAATTGCATTGTGAACCATTTAGGACCACTGAATACTAGAATTGACAACATAAAATCAACATACATTGAAGTAGTATAACCATTTGAACAATCCCTGACCTCCTATGTTGCTGTATAGTGTACAATTGTGTGTTTTTGATATGTTTTCTGAAGTCTCCACAGTTTTTGGGAACTTTTCCATGCCTTTTCATATGTTTGTTTCATCTCCCCAGCACTCAGAACTCACTCTATGGTCTCTATATTTGATTGGGAGATACCTAGACATATTCTATACAGTTTTATTTACTTACATTTCAATAATTCCATACAGGAGATTTATGGTACCCCTATTAGTGAAAGATGTGAATTCTATTAGTAGCTACACATTCTGGGGGCAGAGCAATATGATCTCTATCTCAAAACATCATATCTCATGTGTTACATGACCCTCTGTCACTGCCCTGACCTCCAAGACTACTCCTACAGGCCTCTGAGATCAAAAGGTGGTAGGAGGAGATGTGAGTACATATAGGCAAGGAGCCATATCCATGCCCTGGGCTCATGATATGTTATACCTACATATAGTACCTCTCTGGGGATACAATCTGGTGGTACATATGTCCAGAATATCAAAACATCACACCACTTTTAAGTTTTTCACTCTAAATTGTCTACATCCCTATAGAGCCTTTCAGGAACTCATTCAAGTGGTCAGATGGGCTTTACTACATATATGTAGCATGTGTATGTATGTACAATAGGTATATAGTAAGGGGATGGCCCCTGGTGAAGCAGAGAAAGCAGGGGAGGGAAAGCAGAAGTTAACATATTGACATATCCAAAAGTGGCTATGTTTTGGGAGTAGTGGCTGATTTTTTGGGCTTCTGACCACATTTGGACACTTCTAATCACTTACATAATCTCCTTGAAGCACTCAAAAAGGGACAGACACCTATCAGCCACTCAAGCACCAGCCGAGTTTGAAAAATGTCGTCTAGCCAGTTCAATCAGCTTATTACTGGTCAAACATATAAAAAAGTAGTAGTTTATGAACTAACATATGTATATACCCTAAACTACAACTCCAGAACAAGAACCAATAAGATGTGATGTAGATATTGAGAAGTGCAGACTAATTGGGACATGTTTAAAACATTTCCTGATTGAGATTGTCAAAAATGCGGTCACTAGGGGCTATTTACATAATCATACAATATCATGCATGACATAAATAGGGGCTAAGGATCCACCACCCTCAATGATCATGCATGATAAACCTATAGCTGAGGTCTAAGTAATATTACAATAGTTCTTGCATAACATGATTACTGTAAGTCAAATCAGTCATGCATGACTAGGCCAGCATGAGGTGACAGATCACATGACAATCAAAAAGGAGCTAAAAGAATGGACAAGTATAGCTGCAGTAATGGATAAGCTTAAAAAAAGCAATAGAAGGTGGTGTTATATTCTTACGAAATACAAACCATCATGATGGCAAAGATATAAGGTATGTAGGTCACTAACGAATTGGATAGTCGTTAGCAAATCAATTCATATTTCACAACACTGAATAACTCTAAGAAAGAGGATAATGATGCTATTGTCAAGAAGATCATTGAGACAAGGCAAGATGAGTAGATAATTAGATCTTGAGATGAATAAAAAACATGACATCTGTAGAAATAGATTGTTGGAAGTAATAAAGCAATGGTTTGAAGCCTTAAGTAGCAATGCATGAGTATTAGCATATCCACTCCTTATATACTTGTCCATTATAATCTGTAGTCATCATATATTGTAAATTGTAAATATTATATCTTGTGATCATCTCTGGAAAACATGTATGAAATTAGCAAACAATATAATCATCAAATATAAACTAAAAAGAAATTTAACATGTCATGATCATGATTTATCTTGTAATTATCAAGACAGAAAATATATATTATTTATAGTATAATGTCAGATATTGAAGTAAAAACATACAATTTAGAAGTGCTACATAGGAGAATGACTAGAGTAGTTTATATTGAATATCAGATTCAAGTAAAGTATATGATGACATCATTGTCAGAAAGAATTTATATATAAAATAGTTTATAGAAAAATAAATAAAGTCTAGAGATTTGTCAATATAATATATTAACATCAGCAATGTCATCACACAAGATATTGACACCTTATATAATATAATAGACAAACTTGTTATAAGAGTATACTAGCTTTGGTGACCCACACTTGCACAGGTCCCAAAGCTTTGAGGGTCAAGGAGATTAAAGAGTTGTATTGTATCAGCATTCACACAGTTAAGCAGCCAATGAGAGTTCAGAGTTGTTGACTGAGCTGTTTTCTTATGTTTAACATAAGTATTAGCTTTTCTGACCAGTGCAAGTGTGGGTCTCAAAGCTCTGTGTTATGATTTTCCTTAGATGCTTACATGGCGCCTATTCTTTTTCTTTAAGGACGACATCTTATCATTCAAGCACTCTTAACTGATAAGATAACAGTTACATTTTTTTTCTTTGTATTAACAAGGATTGCTGATTTTCTATAGATCTTTATGATTGCTGGCCATGTCTCATTTTGATAAACAATAGCTCTCTATTGTTTGCCTTATCTGTCTTACAAGCTACACTCTTCACGATCTCTATTGTCCCCCATATCTGGCGTATGCTTCATTTCTTCTTGATCTTCTATGTTGATCACTATGACTAGTGTTCCTGTTTGGTCAAACAATACCTTACTATTGTTCTCCCCTTTAGACGAACAATGCCTTACCATTGTTCTCCTGTTATATCACTGCCTACCATACAGTATATAACCCTAGACTAACCTGTATTGCTGGCTCTCCAGCTTGATCTACCAATCTACTCTTATACCAATAATCTTGCGTACTTCAGAGTCTCCTCTTGGTTAGAACCTACACAATCGTTTGCTAGGCGACACCTTGGAGTAATGATCCTCGCTCCCTCAACCACGTGTGATTGTTGTACACTTGGATAACAAGGCAACCGAGCTAGTTGTCACATAAGTGTAAGTACTCATGTGACTGTTTGTTACTCACGGTGTTAGGCAGCGACTGAACACGTAACACTCTAGGCCAATGAGATTAAAGAGTTGTGTTGTGTCAGCATTCACACAGTTAAGCAGCCAATGAGAGTTTAGAGTTGTTGACCAAGCTGTTTTCTTATGTTTAATTAATTCATAGAAGTAGAGTGAAGTTTAACATGAGACATTAATTAGATAGTATGTAGTGTAATTAGTTATAAATAGGCAATGGTACAGGTACAGGTAACCCACACAGGTCACAGGTACGAGTCAAGATCGTGAGACCCACGCAAAAACCCATACCTGCCCACAAAAACTTATACCCAAGACCTTTTCTGGTGTGTTAGTTTTTATTTTATTTTCATTTGCTACTACTCTTGCAGCTATGACAACCATGTGCCCCAGGCGCATATGCACATGCAACCAACCCCAGCCCCCTATGCAACTATGATGACGAGTTGCATGCCTGCTACATAACACAGCCACCACCCACGAGACCACAAGATCACTGACAAGGCCATGCACACGCACATGCAACCAACCCCAGCCCCCTATGCAACTATGATGACAAGTCTGAAAGAATAACACAGTGCACGGGCTATACAAAGTAGCAGTACTCAGTCTCGCACACAGAATGCAAACGACTAATCATATTCACCTATACAAAGTAGCAGTACTAAGAGTAGGTGAGCAAAAGAATAGAAACGGATCAAAGTAAGTATCTCACCTCAGTCTCACACACAGAATGCAAATGACTGAGGTGACAAACATATACAGGACTGTATATATATATATGTAATGTAAACTGAGTGGCACAATGCAAGTACTAACGATGGGTGGAAAGATACAAGCATAATGGAATAAAATCACAAAGGAACATAAAGGAACATACGAGATAAAGTAATAATTACGACCACGAGATAAAGCATGTCCGCACAGGAGAGTTCTGATGCTTTGATCACATAACAACCACATGAATGATCGGGTGGGTATTTGTGTGCATCACATGCTCAGGTTTTGCACGCGCTTGCTATTCCAACAGAGTCGCATGCCCACTACACAACACAGCCCCCACCCGCAAGACCGCTGTCACACACCAAAAGTGTTGGTGATGTGAGCATGAAGAACAGATGAAGAAGATATGACTCAAGCATACACCAAGTGCAGAAGATGAGAACAAGAACATTGTTTTCATGCACCACACTGGACCTATGATGAAGAAGACATACGTCAAGTGCAGAAAGACGATGACAAGAACAGTGCAGTCATCCTTCACACTGGAGGCAAGTGACAGTGGTCAAAGAAGAAGTAAGGCAATGAGTTATGCATTCAACATTGTAACATTATGGGAATCGAACTCTGTTGCTTTTAGTGCTGAGTCACATCTGCCAGCGTTAATTCACAGCCGGGGACAAAACCACTATACCATATGACCAATACAGCAAGGTTCTCGTGTTAGATTTATATAGAACTGGAAAACCAACTGTGACCAGACAAAATATTTGTGTGTCTGAGGTTTAAAAATTCTGTGCACAGGCAAATTCAGGTTGTGTACAGGGTAAATAACTTTTGTGCATGGCATAAATAATAATTGTGCAAATTGAGCCTCATATGTCTGAGTACAGATGCTGATGGAACACCCCCAAAAAAGTGTGGACATAACCCCCCAAAATTGATGGTTTTGGATATAACATATATAGGGATATGCCAGGGTCCTTTCTTATCCCGGTCGCCAGCCAGTGGCTAAAGTCCCCCTGTGTTGTCATACAATTGAATGCCCGTTATCTGTTGGCCATATACTTTAACATTGGGCTGCCATGCAAACTCCAGGTCACACTTCAAGCTTCAGACCAAGCGGTGAAGGAAATTTGGTCTGATGTTGAATTGCATTGCAGGTAACCCTTAGATGTCTTTCCAAGAGATCTGGCATCCAAACATCATCTAGTCAGAGTACCGATACCATTACTAACATCAAATTTCTATCAAAGTAACGCAGAACATCGTGATGTAACACATCAAATGGGATCATTGACCCACACCCAGCATTTGGATCATGTCCACCGTGGTGCAAGTGTACTGAAGGTGAGGGTGCTTTGTGATCTGCATGAGGCTCCGAGGAAGTCGGCAAGTTGAGTTGCGAAGGAGCTGATGCTGGGCGAGAGTGGGACAATGGATTTGTCGTGATCTCTTACTGCCGTCCGCTGCTGTCCTGATGCAATTCCGTTCCTCTCATCACGCCTGACTGTGCCCAAGCCCGGCAAATCTTATTCAATGTTCACCATATCTGGCCACTGTTGATTCCACCATGGACTGCGATTACGGTGAAGGCCGAGATCTAGGTTGCCAGTGGCTAAGGTTCTACCATATTGTATACAATCGTAGTCTAAGCTTGTATTCGCCCTTCCACACAAGCACTCCCTCCCCAGCAGAATCTCTTGAAGGAAGCAGGCATACTAGAACTTACATCAGCAAAACCCTAAGGTAATTTACAGGCCTGCACAGCACTCCACAGGTGGACACAGCAGCTCACAGTTCCACAGCTAAGTCCTCCCCTGTACAGCATCTTCACGGTGACTTCACAGTGATCTCACAGCATCTCACAGCACCTTACATAATTGACAGCAAATCTGTACCATGTTTGTTTCATCTCCCCAGCACTCAGAACTCACTCTATGATCTCTATATTTGATTGGGAGATACCTAGACATATTCTATAGAGTTCTATTTACTTACATTTCAATAATTCCATACAAGAGATTTATGGTACCCCTATTAGTGAAAGATGTGAATTCTATTAGTAGCTACACATTCTGGGGGCAGAGCACTATGATCTCTATCTCAAAACATCATATCTCATGTGTTACATGACCCTGTATCACTGCCCTGACCCCCAAGACTACTCCTACAGGCCTCTGAGATCAAAAGGTGGTAGGAGGAGATGTGAGTACATATAGGCAAGGAGCCATATCCATGCCCTGGGCTCATGATATGTTATACCTACATATAGTACCTCTCTGGGGATACAATCTGGTGGTACATATGTCCAGAATATCAAAACATCGCACCACTTTTAGGTTTTTCCTCTAAATTGTCTGCATCCCTGTAGAGCCTTTCAGGGACTCATTCAAGCAGTCAGATGGGCTCTATTATGTGTATGTAGCATGTGTATGTATGTACAATAGGTCTACAGTAAGGGGATGGCCCCTGGTGAAGCAGGGAAAGCAGGGGAGGGAAAGTAGAAGTTAACATATTGACATATCCAAAAGTGGCCATGTTTTGGAAGTAGTGGCTGATTCTTTGGGCTTCTGACCACATTTGGACACTTCTAATCACTTAAATAATCTCCCTGAAGCACTCAAAAAGAGACAGGCACCTATCAACTACTCAGACACTAGTTGAGTTTGAAAAATTTCGCCCAGCCAGTTCAATCAGCTTATTGCTGGTCATCCTACAGTAAAAAACATATAAAAAAGTCGTAGTTTATGAACTAACATATGTATATACCCTAAATGACAACTCCAGAACAAGAACCAATAAGATGTGATGTAGTAATGAGCTACTACAATTTGAAAAAAGCATGGGAGAGTGAGATATTGAAAAATGTGGACTAATTGGGACATGTTTAAAACATTTCCTGATTGAGATTGTCAAAAATGCAGACACTAGGGACTGTTTACATAATCACAAAATAGTGGAGCAAGGTCATGCATGACAGGATGGAATTTAACCTACAAGTAAGGTCTAAGTTATATTACAGTAGTTCTTGCATAACATAGTTACTAAGATAAGAGACAGATCATGCATACTGGCAACAACATTGGTTGGATCCATAGATTTGGATGGCTCCAAGTGTATGATCAGTTTTAGCTGCTTAACATCTGTGATAGGACTTCAGAATGTTGACCTCTTCTGTAGTGATGGCTGATATTAAAATGGCATACTCTCTCACAATTTTGACCAACCATATCCTATGGAATATGACTCCTGCCAGATTCTCTGTGGGATTTTCCAAGTGAGCCAAGTGCTTCTTGCTTTTAATCTGCATTATGTGTGGTGTCATGTATAAGTTGTCAATAACTTATACAGCCAATATAAAATTCTTCTTGCAGTGTATGCAAGGCAGTTGCAGTACTAGATGACACTAGTTGTTATAGCCTATCATCATATGTCATAGATGATGGCATATACATCATAAATAGACATGTAGCCAGTTGCTAACCCTATAATCTTGGGAGTCATTACCCATTATACTCTTTAGGGGATATATAAGTGAATTAGACTGGAGCACTATGACTCTACAGACTACATACTTATACTACACTAAGTGGCTATACCTGAGCTCGCCAAGGGGTGGTGGACGTCACGTGATGCCATACATTGATTCATACCCATGCCAATTATTACATTCAATGCATTTCACCTTCTGCTTTACTTAGGCAATGTCATAGGTAAACCCGCAGGTATGGGAGCTCATACCTATACCCATACCCATGATATACCCATATCCATGATGACGGGTACAGGTTGAGCTGCAGGTAGGTAGGTACAGACCCACAAGTACATCCATCGAGGGTATACCCATGGGTACAATATATATTACCAGTCATTGTATTTATAAAGCTACATCTAATACATTAGCTGCAAGAGTGGTTAATTAGTTAGTAGCAATACAAATAAAAAGAAAAAAAAAAGTCATTGTCACTGCTGTGCACAGAGCAGCTCATTGTATGTTGATGCAGGAGATGGTGATGGTGGACTCAGGATTCACACAAGGTGTGCACATGCTTGGTTGACCTGCAGACTTCATGGCTTGAGTTGTCCACATCAGTATGGTGGATTGACAGGCTTGGTAGGGTGCTTGGTGTCATTGGGAAGTAGTGTGCATGGCTCAGGTATGTTGTTGTATGGCCTATGCACCTACAGAGATCTTGACGTGCTCTGACTTCAGCTAGTAGGCCTGTTTTTCATTTGTTTCAGGTTGTGGCTGGTGCTGCTCGTTGCCGAGCTGATGTGCCACTCTGCCCATGCATGGATACCTTTGCCATGCGCAATTGCACTACACTGTTGGCCTGTGCATGCACCACTTGTGTGCCTCTCAGCATTGCACTCCCCCTCAAGCAGAATGCTTGGGGATTTGCCTGGCATGTGGGGTTTGACATGTCCACCTGGGTCATTGATGATCTCATCTGGGACTCGAGGGCCACCGTTCATCCGAAGATCATGTACCCCCATCAGAGTATGCAAACATGCCACGTGCATGATCATTGTAGCTGTGAGAGTGACTTGAGTGTGTTTACAAAGTATATACAAAGCAGGTGAAAAAACATACCTGCCAGAAGCTTTTTGCTATACAAGCCATATTGTCTGCATCATGACATCAAGGACCATCATCTTGGGCCCGGGCAAAGCATTTTGTGGACCCACACTTGTGTTGTGGCTGGTCGTCGACAATTGGTGTCATACTATGTGAGATGGGTGGGATATGGTATGTGATGGATGACATACTATTTGTCATCCTCTCTCCAAAATGAGCTCACATTGTTGTGGTGGCTGCATCATATTGCATGTGTACCATTCATTGTGATTTTGTATAAGCCTGCTGGTATGCGTTATGCCAGTCATGCTAGACCTGGTTCAACAAGGCTGTTTGAGTGAAGATGAAAAGATAATCAGTACAAAATTGACATGTCAAAAGAAACAAACTACCATAAATGGTATATCCACCACCACAAAATGCCATGGGTATGGGTACGGGTTTTTGCATGGGTTACCAAATACAGACCCAGACCTGTACCCATAACCCATGTGGGTTACACCTGAGACACACTCGAAAAAGTCAACCTAACATAACATAGCCATCACATATGGCTTAACAGATTATGCCTGAGAAAGTGGCTCTGTCTGTCACAAATATATACAACAGATGCAAGATAAATATTTAACTCTGATCATGAAACTTAGTAACTTGAACAAAGGCTAAACAATAATAATGGTTATAATAGAACAAGGACAAAACTTTACAATAATGAGATATTTACAACATTGGCGAAGACTTTGCTAATATATATTAATAACACAGATTCTGCACATGTGTCAGAATATATCAGGATACAATAGCCTCAATTCTTGAATATGTATTCATATCAGATCCACATGTAGATAATATATATCTCCTCCAGATTTTCAAATATATCTCTAATATTACCTCATGCCAGATTATCAACATTTTTTCACTGTATAATTAAATATGATATGGTATCTTGGTCTTGTGTACAAATCTTGAGTCTGAGGGGTTATCATACCCTACATATGTCTACAAATATTCAGGAAATACATATTTGAACATTATTTAAATTCTGATTTCTAATCTATCTGTTAGATATATTTATTTTTCCAGGCACAATATGTTATTGGATAAGGGAACTCTCTGTTGCGACAACTTTTTCAAATGTGTCTCAGGTGTTATCTATACTACCCATGTCATTGTCTAGCCTTACTAGCTTCTCTGAATCATTAGATGTCAGCCACAAGATCGGTATTCTACCGAGAACGCGAAGTCAGGTTGTAAATTCCTACTCACAAACCGGTAAAAAGATGTGGAAAGACATCAAGGGTTACCTGTTGTACAACACCATGCCAAATGTCTGTGAGTGCATGGTGTGAATTGGCTTCAAGTCTGACCAGGGTTTGGTTTACAGTCCAAGTATCTTTGATGTGACCAATGAATACAAGCCTAGACTACAATCATATACAATGTGGTGGAACCTTGGCCGCTGGCAACCTAGACTCAGTCTTCACTGTAATCACAGTCCTGTATAATAGTCGAATCAACAGTGGCCAGCCCAATAAGATATCGTGAACATTGAACAAGATATCGTGAACATTGAACAAGATTTCCTGAGCTTGAACATAGTTGGGTGTGAAGAGAGGAACAGAATTCCACCAGGATGGCAGTAGACAGCAGCCACAGATCATGACAAATCCATTGTTGCACTCTTGCCCACCATCTTGTCAGTGTTAATGATCCCATTCGAGATGTTACACGTTCTGCATGACTTTGATAGAACTTTGACATTGACATTTGGTCTCTCAGAAAGACATCTCAGGGTTATCTGCAATGCAATTCAACATTGGACCCCATTTCCTTCACCACCTGGCCTGAATCTTGAAGTGCAACCTGGAGTTTCCTTGGCAGCCCAATGTTAAAGCATATGGCCAATGAATAACAGGCCTTCAATCATACAACAACACATAGGGAGACTTTAACCACTGGCTGGTGACTGTGCTAAGAGGATTTGAAGATGTGGGAGGGGTGGAAACAGGAAACATGCACCAAATGGGCCAAGGGGGTGTGACAACTGAAACTCACTAAAGCAGAACAGCAGGAAATACTACTTCATGAGGTTAGGATAAATCCATAGGCTCCTCCCCACCCTTGCCCTCCTCCAACTCCTCCTCACTTCCATCCACCCTCTTCCTCAAATGCGGATAACAAAGCTCCCACTCCTCCAACATAGCTTTCACATCATCCTCATTCCAGTCACTCGTCACCTCCCACTCATTCTCGAACTCAATGTCGAGAGCAAGCTCAGTGTTCTCAGTGTCACTCAGTGGGAGGAAGCTTGCAAGCACATATGGCATGTGTGATGCTGCTGAGAGGAGAGTGGACTGTGATTGGGCCTGCACCCAGTGCCATTCACAGAGGCATTTATTCCACTCCTAATCCTCCTCGATGCATTTGAAGACCTCATCATATGAGAGGTGGGGGTCGCCAGTGCTGGTGCCTTTTGATTGTGGTGGTGCATTGGGTGTGGGTGCAGGTGCAGGTGCAGGTAGGGGGGGCATGTCAACTGCTTAGGTTTGTCACATGGAGAGTGTATGCATGACCTCATCAATCCTTTGGGGATCTATTATGACTTCATGTGCCAGTTTTTGAGGATCTGGGTGTATGTTTGTGAGAGCTATTCTTCGCCAGGATGACCACACACTGGATGGACAAGAACATACCTACTTTGTGCTTGTCAGATTAGGTA
Source organism: Melanogaster broomeanus (assembly GCA_014904935.1). Taxonomy (NCBI): domain Eukaryota; kingdom Fungi; phylum Basidiomycota; class Agaricomycetes; order Boletales; family Melanogastraceae; genus Melanogaster; species Melanogaster broomeanus. Next base: position 11,425 of record MU123977.1, read on the forward strand.
GACCCTGTCTTCCAACCAGAACGACACACTCGATGATTTGTGGGAGGTCCCGAGCGACATAATTGATGTAGAATGCTGTGTTTGCTTGCTTTGCCTGCCTGGATTCGGCTGTTAGAATGTATGCACCTTTTTGAAGGACTTGGTGACTGCTGATCCCGCCTCCAAGGAATCACTTACAACAATGATTCCATAGAGGGTGGTTGGTGGGCCTTTGTAAGCAGCGATGCCTCATATAGGGAGTCAAGGAAGTACAGGATGTTGATGTGATGGTTTATCGAGCCCTGAGGGAGTGTATGACAGAGACATGGGTCATTACAACGTTATAAAGGCAATTGAATGAGCAGAAAAGAAAATGCACCTTCTGACATTCCTCGATGATACACTCCCACAGGTCCTCCCTGCATCTCAAAAAGTACTTCAGTGTATAACTGACCACTTTCTGGATTGATTGTTGTATCCTGAGAATCAATTGCATCCATTGTTGGATGAGAAGAAGAAAAAACACAGTTGTGGCAAATCAAGCAAAACCAGATGTTCGTCATGTAGCTAAACAGAGAAGTATAAGGATTACTCACACGTTGAGCTTTCAGAGCAGTCCCAAGAACTGCATATGTACTTTGAATGGATCCATTTCTTTGACTTATCTAGTTGACAGTGGGAGTAGACGTAGACAACGCGACATTTAGGAAGGCCCAGATGTGGTTGTGGTGACAGTGCAACAACATTGTCACAGCCTCTGAGCTTCTTGTTCCTCAGCTCATATGATGCTCGGATATCAAGATAGATGATTAAGCACAGGTCACTTGCTCTTGTTGACAAGGCACCCAGCATGACCGACACGTGACACAGACAACTGTTCCTGGTTGCCTAAAATCTCAGACCTTTATTAGACCCATGTCTGACATTCCCGATTATTCCCCCAATGTCACACTCCACAAAGCCACACAGACTACTCCAGCATATGGCTGACCATTCTCTGTATCGATTACTGCATCCTGGACATCAAGCACAATGACATGGAGTGATCTGAGAGGTACGATGTATACATCAGTAACTTTACAAAAATCTAATTTGAACTTATGTCATCTTATTGCACTAAATTTACAATCAAAGTATGTTAAGCAAGGTTTGTTGACAAGTTAAATTAGCTACTCCCTTAAACTTTGTCTTGTGATGCTCATTGGCTTATTGAGCTAACCACATGAATGAAAAGTTGTTTAAGATTGCAAGATGACTAAGTACAAATTGTAACTAAACAAATAATAAGATGGTAATATGGACAAATCAATGTAGAACGGCAATAACAAAAAAAGTGTTGGAGGGTATGTGAGGCACTGTCTCATAGAGTATTGCCAGCTAGACATGAGATGGAAAACATGAGGAGCTGACCATCAATGGAAAGTAAAGAGATCGTCATATTCGCTGTCGTCACCAACTAAATCTGGGGCATTGGCGGGCACCACAGTCGTCTTGACAAACCTATGGGCTTCCTCGACCACAAGCATGAATTGTTCCTTGGACAGTTCCTTGATTGGCTCCAAAAAATGCCATGTCAGTAGCAATGAGTGGATTGAGCTGGATGGTTGAAAACATTTCAAACTCAGCTGATGGCTGTGAGTGGCTGAAACATTTGGTGCATTGTGAGTGTTTATGTAATCAGAAAAGCAGCACTACTCCCACTTAATTACCATAAGTGGTTAAAAGAACATATTAGCCCCTGACCACTTCTCTAGCCTTTTCTGCCTCACCACCTTTGCTCCCTTGCTTGTGGTGACTTCTTATATAGTAGGTTAGTTCTATGGTGTATATTAGAATTTATCCTACCACTTATCCCATTTAATTTAAGCCAAATTAGCTCTCTAGGATTAGATGTAGGAGTAAATTAGGGGTAAAAAGTCAGAAAAAGTATCTGTAATTTGGGAATTTTTATAGGGTCTGCCTGTGAGGCCTTCAGACATCATATTGTATCCATATGGATGTTTTTCAGAAGGCACTCAAGCTCTTGGAGAACAATAAACAATGGTTTGTCCAGCAACAACATCATCTTGTCCTGAAAATGTGGCTGTGTCATGAGGGAATTATTTTTTTGAGCAGCATAATTATGAGATGGTTTCAACATAGTAAAGTGATGAGTAGTACCAGAAGTATTTCTACATTATTACCACAAGTTCTTTGTGCAAAATGTGGTGTTCTATATTGTATAGACTCTAGAGATAGTCTCAGATAGAGGTTTGACAAAAATCTGATGTGTCAGCACCTTCATCAATAATTGATATCCTACTATTACACTCTTACCAATGCTTTCCATTCTCCTGCAGCTCTACTCATGACAACTACTCAGGGAACCACAACACTGCATGTGCACACACAATGAGTGCCCAGGTGTAGCCATAACAACAATGACAACTTCCCAATGCACACCATAGGTCCATAATCAAGGTTTTCCTTCTTTTTCTTGTTAATGACTAAATGCCTTTGCAGCTATGACAATCACACAGCACCCTAGGCTGCACCATGATGCACAGACACGATCAGGAGCACTCCATGTGAATGGTTGAGGTACATTCCTCATTGTCTGGTCTTGATCCTTCTGCTGACTTTGTTCACCTTCAGCTAGCATCTTCAATGTGAGTCATCAGGACTCGCAGCTAGTGCTGCTGGTTGCACTATCTTTATCACCTCTTTCACCACTCTCACCATTGCTTAGGCCCTCTCACTAGCCCTCAATGCTCCTTGTTCCTCCTCATGTGTCTGACACTTCACATTGGTTCATCTACTCAAGTTGATACCTCCGACTCAAAGTCGCGCCCATTCCCATCACTTTTAGAGCATTTGTGCTCGCTCTGTGTTACAGTTTTTCCATCTCACGTCGCGTCGCGCCTATCTTATCAGCCAAGCGCCCTTTACTGATAAGATAATCTATTTGTTGTATTTTTAGATCCTTGACTTTCAACTCATCCACAGTCAAGGATCCATCACTCCATTGTTCTCTATTTTCGGCTCACAATAGGTATCCGTCGTCTCGGTTCCCCATTGTTCTACTTACGCGTCGAACAATAGCTCACTATTGTTCTCCATTTATATCCAACTAGACTACCGCGTATATAAACCGTAGGACACTCATGTATTCCTCCAAGCTATTCTATGTTGTTATCCATCACCTGGTTAACTCTCAGTCGTCTGACTTCAGCCTCTGAGTCGTTGACGTCCCACTCTTTGAGCGGACGTACTATTCTTGGATAGACCTTGCTTGTCCTTCGTCGGGACTTCGCAAGAATCCTTCATTTGTTGACGAGGCTTGTCTTACAGCAACCCACGTAACAAAAGAATAGCTTCTCTTTTGACGTTCCTACTATCCAGTAGCCGAACACCCCTTCGACCGCATCTAGGAAATCCCCTATCTGCAAGAACGCGTCTGGGAAACCTGCCCCAGCGCATAAGACCGACAAGACGACTCCTCCGTCAACCCCACGCAGTCCCTTCGCGACTGCTCGAACCGGAGAGGCACCCCCACGTCTTCAGACCCAGAATAGACCCTCCGTCAGCCCCTACCCTACCGCAGCGGAACGAGGACCTGGCCACGGCATATCTCGCCTAGGCCAAAGGAACGAAGAACTTCCTCCGAGATCTGAATCTCCTTCAGAAGCAGAGGAACTTTCCCAAATCGACCAAGATTTCATTGACTCTGTTCCGGCAGCAGCACGTGCTGATTTCGCCCAACAGACCAACAAAGATCCCTACGATCATCCGACCCTGTTTAGACAGTGGTGGGATTCCCCAGATCCAGAACCGTTGACCGCGACCGCACCACCGCCGTCGGTCCCAACCTCGTCCAGCCCTATCACTATGACCACGAAGAACGCTGAAATCAAGGTTGGACAGCCGTCCGCCTTTGATGGCTCTCCCACCGACGCTAACCGCTGGCTCCTAAGCGCCAAGGCGTACATGCGTATTAACGCTCACGTTTACGACACCCACGAGAAGAAGGTCCTCTCCGCTCTCTCTTATTTCACTAAAGGAACCGCGGCCTCGTGGGCCGAGACCTTCTACGCTAAGAGAGACACGATGGCTGTACCAGACTATGGTACCTGGGCCGATTTTGAAAAAGAATTCAAGACCTCGTTCATTACTCAAGACACCAAGGAGACGGCGACCGCCAAGCTGTCTACCCTCTCCCAGAAGCAGTGCGGCTCTCTCGAAAAGTACAACTCCCAATTCCGGCTCTTCGCCCAGAGGTCAGGGATCGCCAATGATAATGCCCTGATCTCGTGGTATTCACGAGGTCTCCACTCCGATATCGCCACTCGCATCATGGGAATGGACACCGTACCGTCCACCCTCGAAGAATGGATCGGTAAAGCCCAGCACTTCGCTGTGCAGATGGCCTGCATCCAGTCTTTCAAGACCAATCGCACCTGGAACCCGTCCTACTCCTCTCGCCCGGCCAGGGACCCTGATGCTATGGACGTAGACCGCGTAAGCCTCTCTCCTTCAGAGCGAGCAGCCTATATGAAGAAGGGTCTATGTTTCAAATGCGGACAATCTGGCCACCGGGTTGTTAATTGCCCAAAGAGGACGGAAGAAGGTATCCCAAGGAAGAAGAGAACCCCGGCCAAGACGGTCCGGGCTATCGAAGATCAACCTTCGGAGGTCCAGCAGTACATCGCCACGCTCACCAACAAGAAGATCTTGCAAACCGAGATCCTGGACGTAATGAAGATGTGCTTCGAAGAGAAGTTGAAAGAAGAGGAAGGAGGAGAAGGGGAACCCGAAATAGATCGGGTGGGTTTTTGAATCGAGGAGTTAAGTCGACGTTTACTCCTCGTATCCCTGTAATTGTACCTGAAAAGAAGAATGGCAACTCGTTTCGTATCCCCGTTGCGTTCTTCCGAAAGCCAGGTACAATAATCGTCGACTCTCATGCCCTAATCGACAGCGGAGCATCCATCAACATAATGGACACGCACTTCGCCATTAAACACCGATTCCCCCTCACTCGACTCTCGAAGCCGCTCACGCCACGAAACGTCGACGGCACCCCGAATAAGCAAGTCTGCCGCTTCACTACTACTGTCACGATCCGTATCGACGATCGTGAAATAAAGCAACAATTTTTCGTTGTCAACTGCGGCAAAGAAAATACCATTCTCGGCATGCCGTGGTTGAAGTCTGTGAACCCAATTATTGATTGGGAAACCGGAGAAATCGAACTGCCTCATCGGCACTTATCTCCGGTTAGACCCCGATTCAACCAGAAGCACCTCGTCGAACAGAGGTATCTCGTCCGCTACCTCGGCGGAGATGGCTCGGATTATATCCGTCGCCAGTACCTCAAACGATTCCAACCTTCCCTCCTCCGAACGACGCTGGCAACAGAAATAGCCCAACAGACGATTAAAGAGAAAGTCCTCCTTCCGGCCGCGTTTGCCAAGTACAAAACGGTCTTCGAAAAATCCGCCACCGATCATGTCCCTCCAGAAAGGACGTTTGATCACGCGATTGATTTAGATGATTCCTTCGTTCCCAAAATAGCCAAGGTGTATCCGCTGAACCCGAAAGAGCTCGAGGTGTGCAAAGCCTTCATTGATGAACATCTCGCATCGGGAAAATCGTCCCCTCGAAATCCCCTCAAGCGTCTCCCTTCTTCTTTGTCTCGAAGAAGGATGGCAGTCTTCGACCCTGCCAAGATTACCGATATGTCAACTCTCACATGATTAAAAACGCGTATCCCCTTCCCTTAATATCCGACCTCATGGACCGGCTCAAGGGATCGTCGATCTTTACGAAATTTGACATAAGATGGGGTTACAACAACGTGCGGATCAAACCGGAGGATCGCTGGAAGGCGGCATTCATTACACCGTTCGGACTATTCGAACCGACGGTGATGTTTTTCGGCCTGTGTAACTCCCCCTCGACATTCCAAGCCATGATGAACTCCTACTTCGCCGACTTCATCGCTGAAGGATGGTTAGCCATTTATATGGACGACCTCCTTATCCACTCCTCTGACCCCGTCGTTCACGAGGAACGAACTCGTCGTGTATTAGAACGACTCCAGCAACATGACTTATATTTGAAGCTGGAAAAGTGTCAATTCGGCGTGCCAGAAGTGGAATTCCTCGGAGTCGTCGTTGGGAATGGCGCCTTCAAGATGGACCCATCGAAGGTCAAGGCCATCGACGAATGGATTACTCCCCGCAATGTGAAGGAAGTGCGCTCGTTTTTAGGATTTTGCAACTTTTATCGCCGCTTTATCCCTTCCTTCGCTACTCTTGCTCGACTGCTCACCGACCTGACCAAGAAGTTATCCCCGTGGGACTGGTCACCCGCTTGTGATAGAGCGTTTAAAGAACTTCAAATCAAATTCAAAACGCTCCCCGTCCTTGCAATGCCCAATGTCTCTCGACCCTTCGAAGTCATGACGGACGCCTCACTTCATGCCTCCGGCGGTGTCCTCATGCAACGCGACGGCAACGGAGATCTTCATCCATGTGCCTATATCTCTCAGACCTTCTCCCCTGCTGAACGCAACTATGACATCTATGATCGCGAGTTGCTTGCCGTCATCCACGCCTTACAGGCTTGGCGACACTATCTCCAGGGCACCGCCCACCCTGTGACCGTGTTGACGGATCACAAGAATCTTACCTACTTCCGCTCCCCTCAGAAACTGTCTCGACGACAAGCGCGCTGGCTCTTGACGCTCGCCGACTACGATCTATGATTCGTCCATACTCCTGGCTCTGCCATGGGCCCGGCTGACGCTCTTTCTCGCGTCAACTGCCAGACTCGTCATCTGATAACCACGACGTGATGCTGCTCCCTCCCGGTTTGTTTGTTCGCGCCATTGACGCTGAACTCCTCGACAAACTGGCCGCATCTTCCTCCACCGACCCCCTCGTCCTCTCAGCTACCCGTGCCCTTGAACTGGGCACGCCACTCTTTCCCCGTTCTACGGCCTCAGACTGGCAGTACACCGACAGTAAACTATACTATAAAGGCCGTCTATACGTTCCCCCGACCATCGCTCGGCCGTTGTCCGATCTGCTCATGAAGCTCCGACCTCCGGTCACCCCGGCATTACACGAACTGTGGAGCTCGTCTCCCGGGACTACTGGTGGCCCGGTCTCCATACGTTCATTCGCCGCTTTCTTCTCGGCTGTGCCACGTGTCAATCCATGAAGGTGAACACACACCCCTCCGCTCCCGGGTTGCTGCCTATTGCCTCCACTTGCTCCCGCCCCTTTCAGCAACTTTCCATTGATCTGATTACCGGCCTCCCACCGTCCGCCGGTTTCGATTCTGTCATGGTCGTGGTAGACCATGGGCTTTCGAAGGGGGTAATTTTCCATCCTTGCAAGAAGACGATCACCGCCGAAGAAGTCGCCAACGTCTTCTTCGAGAAAGTCTTCACCCGATTCGGACTCTACGATAAGATTATCTCCGATCGGGGACCACAGTTCGCCTCCAAGTTCGCTAAAGAACTTGCATGAATCCTCGAATACGACCTCGCCCTCTCCTCCGCCTATCACCCACAAACCGATGGAGAGACTGAACAGGTCAACCAAGAACTCGAAACGTACCTTCGCATCTTCTGCGATGGTAAACCCCATGACTGGACCCGATTCTTACCCTTTGCGGAATACGCCCACAACTCCGCAGTCCACTCCGTCATGAAGAAAACCCCGTTCTTCTTAATGCTCGGATATGAACCCCGGGCTTTTCCCGCATTAATTAAAGAAACGCCGATCCCCGCCGTAACTGATCGGCTGACGTCACTCGACTCTGCTAGGAAAGAAGCCCTCGCCGCACACGCTATTGCCGCTAGAATCATGAAAGAGCGAAATTCCTCTCGATTTGTACCCTGGAAACTGGGCGATAAGGTCTGGCTCGAGGCCAGAAACCTCAATTTCAACTACCCCAGTCGCAAACTCGCCCCGAAACGCGAGGGTCCCTTTGAAATTATCAAGGTGTTGTCCCCCGTTTCTTACCAATTGAAAATACCTGTCACTTGGAAGATTCACGACGTATTTCATGCGTCGTTGCTATCGTCCTATCGGGAAACCTCCGAGTACGGACCGAATTTCACAAGACCGCCACCTGACGTGGTAAACTCCGAAGAACAATGGGAAGTAGAAAAGATCATTTCACATAGAGGATCCGCAGCTTGTCGCAAATTCCTTGTCAAGTGGAAAGGATATCCGTCCTCTGAGAACTCCTGGGAACCCCCTTCCCACTTGAAGAATGCTCCCGACGTCCTCAAAGCTTATAAGCGGTCGCGACCTAAAGCTTTTCCCCAGTCTCGATAACCATTGCCCACCACATCTCTCCCCACTGAAATAGTAGAAAACCCATATTTCTCGCTATGCCTCCCCGTCGTACTCCTCCTTCTCGCCATGGACAGACTGAGCAGAATGAACGCCGATACGTCCCCTACGGACGAAGAATCCGTCCACCGCCGCCGACGGACTTGAACCTCACCGTGCTACGTAGTCTTCGTGACATCACTCTTGCCCGACAGATTGACAACCAGATGGCTAGATACTCCCCTTTGCAGAGTGCCCACCAGGCGTTGATGCAAACGCTCCGCCTGGAAACCTTCATTCCTATACTCCGTCGGTCAGATGACCAACAAGCCCGACTTGTGGGCTTACTACTCACCGGCGTTCGTTGCCGCCAAGAGGATGCCCTCCTTAACTTACTCCACCAACTTGGGTTCGAGAATGTTCTCACCCGAGCCCATCGTCGTCGCTCTGAATCGCCCACTCTCGTCGACTCAGGGATTATCGGTATGCATCGTGCCATCTCTCCTCAGGTGGGGCCTTCCACCGTAGATGCCCCAACCGAAATCACCCTGCGCGACATGAACTCCATTCGCCATGCGATCGCACGGCGCAACAGTCAGACGTCGTCCGCCTCTTTGCCTCCCCAATCCGCTTCGAGCCCTAGCTCAGCGGGCTCGTTGTCCACCAACCCTATTGTGGTAAGCGACGACGACACTACTGAAGAAGAAAATATAACCCCTGTCCCAATTTTACCTCGTGCTGCCCCTCGTCGTCCTCGCGCTATTCCCCTCGTACCGCTGTCCCATGCTGGTCGCACCGTGACCAACACGTCTGGGACACCATCTTCGCTGTCCTCCCCAGACACTGAGGAAACCTTCGGCCTCACCAGAGCACAGATCGCTATGGCATTGTTCGAAACTGAAGACCGACTCAGAGCCCTCGACCGCCCCGTTTCTGTATCCCCTGAGGAACGTCTCGCCCGTGACGTCCAGGGCGAAACTCAAACTGGTCCAGTCCTTCGCTCCACACATGCGTTTTACGCAGCGTCCTGCTTCGAATGTCATCGTCTCGGACACATCTGCATTAACTGTCGATTCTACGAGTGTCCGATTTGCCGCACATTCCGTCCCGGTCACAACCAGCGTAATTGTCCCCAGCGTCGTCGTGAGTCCACTCCACCTCCTGCCGGCGTCGCGTCTGTCTTCCTTCAAGACGGACTCCCAGACTACGAAACGGACGACCCCTTCCCCGAGGAAGCACTCGCCAACATGACCGGCTCGCCCGGCCCTTCTCATGGGGAATTCTAGTAGCATTCAAGGTCAGGTGACTTGAAATCTTGTGCGGGGGTAATGTTACGGTTTTTCCATCTCACGTCGCGTCGCGCCTATCTTATCAGCCAAGTGCCCTTTACTGATAAGATAATCTATTTGTTGTATTTTTAGATCCTTGACTTTCAACTCATCCACAGTCAAGGATCCATCACTCCATTGTTCTCTATTTTCGGCTCACAATAGGTATCCGTCGTCTCGGTTCCCCATTGTTCTACTTACGCGTCGAACAATAGCTCACTATTGTTCTCCATTTATATCCAACTAGACTACCGCGTATATAAACCGTAGGACACTCATGTATTCCTCCAAGCTATTCTACGTTGTTATCCATCACCTGGTTAACTCTCAGTCGTCTGACTTCAGCCTCTGAGTCGTTGACGTCCCACTCTTTGAGTGGACGTACTATTCTTGGATAGACCTTGCTTGTCCTTCGTCGGGACTTCGCAAGAATCCTTCATTTGTTGACGAGGCTTGTCTTACGGCAACCCACGTAACACTCTGGATATCTTCTGATGTGCCCATATTGCTGCCCAGGTCATTAGGCATGTCCGTGTGCATTGGTACACTTCGATTGCTCAACCCAGTGATTTTGTTGTCATGCGAGCATTTTGGGCAGCTGAGAGCTGGTGGAGGAGGCTCTGGGGGTGCTCTGGGTAAGTCCACATTGAATCTTGAGTTGCATTGATCATCCTCATTAGCCATCATCACTGATTGTACCACCTTTCTTGCTCATGCATCCTATCCCTCGATCAGAGTCACTCAGTGCATCCATTCAACCTCCCACTTGGCGTTTGGCTTGTCTCTGTGCTCCTCACTCGTCTCATATGCTGGCCCACTCACACACTCGTGCACTGCCACTGCTGCTGCTGTTGCCATTGCAGCTGGTCGCTGTCATTGGCATCACCATCAGTATGGCTGCTTGATCTCAGGCCACCTTGCTTCCCCTTGAGTAGCATGCTCAGGGATGCTGGCGTGCTGTCTATGGTTCCTGTCGTCAGTGCAGCTGGGCTTGATGCACCTGCCTGGGTCTTCAACAACCCCAGTTGGGACTTGAGTGCCACTGGCCCACCACTATGACTGTCTTTCATGTTTTTCCTTTTTTTCACATATGTTTTTGTACTGGCCCAATCAAGAAATTCTTTTTACAACATATGACTATGTTTTGATTGAAAGATGTTCACAAAGGTTTGATCATCAGTGTCATTCAGGAATGAACATCTCCATCTGATCATCAAAAGAAGGGTGAGAATCTGGAATGTGAATGGTCAGGGACATCCCAATGATGAGCGAAGCACAGAGAGAGAAGCCCTCGATAGTAGTTGTACATTATGCATACTCACAGTGATGGACTGCTGTCACCAATTATTGAAAACACTTCTACTACCATTACCTATTATTATGGATAATCCTACCAGGGTGTGGTGGCAATCGTGCCAAAACCAGCCAGGCACTTGCCATTGAGCTTGAGATCCCATCACTCCTCTCCCTCCGAGTCCCTCATTGCTCACTTCCTTGTGGAACAACTTCACCCTGATCCCCAGCCAGCTCGCCCCAGTCTTTGCCCTTTCACTGGCCACATCAAAGTCTTCAATTCTGCTGTCACAATGTTTGTGGCTCCAAGCAACCCGAGTAGCATTGGTAGTATGCACCGCGAACACATTCATGTGGTGCCATCATGGTGGAGAGGTTTGGTGCACTACAACTGTGTATTTGTGAGCACAGATGACACTCAAGAAGGAATGCTTGGCATAGAGGTGGCTCGATGTCACACACCAAGAGTGTTGGTGATGTGAGCATGAAGGACGAATGAAGAAGATATCGATGCAGCATACGCCAAGTGCAGATGATGAGAACAGAACGTTGTTTTCATGCACCGCACTGGACCCATGATGACAAAGAAGACATACGTCAAGTGCAGAAAGACGACTACAAGATCAGTGCAGTCATCCTTCGCACTGGAGGCAAGCAACAGTGGTCAAAGAAGAAGAAAGGCGACGAATTACGCGTTCAACGTTGCAACATTACGTCATCCCAGCCAAGATCCCGGTGATCCGATCTTCTCTCCCAAAATAGAGGATCTTCGCTTCGCTCAATCTAGAAGGCGGCAAAGCTTAAGCGCCCATGCCAGCAGTGACGCATGTTTTTCATTTGCCGTTCATTTGCCATCCGACTTCTTTGCCATCACACTCGGCCTGCCATCACCATTCATTTCCCATCACACCATCACGCCAATATGTCATCATTGCCATCAAGCGCTTCCTGGATACACGAGTTTGCTCAATCTAATGGTTATGCGCATGCCATTGGCCAGCTGCTTGACAACCAGTCAACGCCAGCATGGCTTGTCACATCATTTTCCCCTGCCATACCATTCCCTGTTCACACAGGGCGAAAACTCATCATTCAGAGCTCAACCGAGATGCGCATCTATTTTGGCTCTATCAAGTCAGTCATACAGCTTGATCAAAGACACATTGTCCTCCACGTTGTCCCTCTCCATTCAGCATATGGAGAATTCCTTCCTCCATCCTGCACCGTCTACATCCCTCGCTCTCTCATCCAGTTGTCTAAATTTCGCCAGCTACAATATTCCCTCCTTTCATCATGGCTGCCAGACAACTTGCACGAACTCTCTGCTTCAATTCCACCTGTACGCTCTCCCACACCTTCCATTCAGCAGAGACAGGACGAATCCCCTTCACCAATCACATTCCTCAATCTCAGCTCTACTCCTTCGCTTTGATTAGTGCTCAGTCATTGCACGCTCACAGAGGAGTTAGAACTGTACAAGGGGACAGCAGTGTTCATGCACACAGGGGACATAGGACGCATATGGGACACCAATGGGATACTGATGACATCATTGTGTCTATGGCAACACAGCTTGGCCTGCTTAGTCATCCATCCTGCCCTGCTCAGTCAGCACTTCATCATTCGCTCACTCATCCTCCATCATGCTCTGTCATCCTTCCCCTCTCTTACTCATCCGCTTTGTCAGCACACACACAGCACGACTACATCATCCTTACTATACTCAACCTCTCCTTGATTACTCAGGAGCCCCACTTTGCTTACTCAGAAGCATAGCCATGCACAGTCATGCACAGTCAAGCTGACTAATTTTCCTCTTTTGCTTACTAATATTCTTTTCTTTATTACTCATCACTCTCCTTCATTGCCATTAGTACGCATGAGCGTACAAAGTCTCCAGTAGTATAAACCTACCTACTTTCCTTGTAGTAGTAGGTCACTCCCACTCAGTCAATCCCAGTCTAGCCTCAGTGTATGCTTCATCTTTATTCATCATCTGAAGTCAAGAGGACTTCATCACTATTTTGTCTCATGCTTACGTCATCGTCTTCGTCATCTGAAGTCTAGAGGACTTCACCCCTATCCCACTTACATCATCGTCATTTGAAGTCAAGAGGACTTCACCACTACCCATCCCTCACCCTACTCCTCGACCAGGAATATCTTTACCACCCCGAACAACCAGACACCGGCCGTTCAACGACAGTTCCGCTAGGGTCTGGGCTGTTGGTTTTGTGTTGTTCTCAACATAGATCCACAGCGCGATTCACACCGATATGGTATTCTAAAACTCAAACTTTGTCTTCACCTTTTGTACAACCTTTAGACTACACTCAAAGATTGCTAACCGTGTTGTGTCAGGTGCATCAGTAAACTGAAAAATCCTCCACAGCAGTTTTTGTTACCACACTTTAGTGACAGGTGTTGACAGTGCCCACAGATGCCCCAGAACCACAGTCAATTTTACTCACAGTCCTACAGTATCACCCAACTTCACAGCCATCCACAGTATCTACAATACTTCGCCATACTTACTAGTTACTAGTACTTAGTATTACTCAGTAGTATTCTAATATTAATATAACTTGGATGCACTTGACGAAATTTGTGTTCGTCTGAGGTCATGTGACTTTCTATCTTTGTCAGCGTAGTCAGTTCAATGTTCAACGTTCAACTCACTGCTGCCATTCAACCACGGTCGTCGTCCATGCCTGCAACGTGCCGCAACAGCACCGGGCTTCAATCGTTCCCGAAACCGCACGCCCACCCCCGAAATGGCTCCCAGGCCCAAAACGCCTCACTTGTTCCCCTCACCTACACTTACGCCTCGAAAACGGACCCAGCACCTCATGAAAGGACTTATCGCCTCAAAAATGGACGCATCGTCTCGGGACCAGCCCTGTCGCCTCATGAACGGACCCCTCACCTCAAAAGTGGACCCGCCATGTGGGGGACAGTCCCATCGCCTCAAAATTGGACCCATCACCTCACATTGGACCCACCGCGTCGAAAATGGACTCGTCGCCTCAAGAGCGACCCCGCCATCTCAAAAGTGGACCCACCGCATCACAAACGGACTCGACGTGTCGCCCACCACCTCAAATCGATCCCACTGCCTTGAAAATGGACCCGTCGCCTCAATAGCGACCCCGCTATCTCACAAGTAGACCCAAGGTATCGAAAAGGGACCCACCGCATCACAAATGGACCCGCTGCCTCCCCATCCACCTCACTTTGACCCCACCCGCTCGTTTTCCACCCCCACCCACACGTTTTGACCCCATCCACTTGTCTGCCACCCCACCCACTCGCTTTGACCCCACCCGCTCGTTTGCCACCCACACCCACGCGTTTTCCACCCCCACCTGCTCGTTTATGGCCCCACCTGCTCATTTATGCCCCCCCCCTCGTTGGTGCCCCCCTCTTCATTTCGTTTCGAGCCGTTTAGTACAATATGTATTGTTTTTGTTGTATCTACATACATGAATATAATAGTTTTTAACATCTACACACCGAAGAGTAGTACTAATAATTAGAAGAAAAAATGAGCCTGACAAGTACTGTACTAGTACAACATCAAGCTGTGGGCTGCTGTGGGCTGCTGTACAGTGCTCCACAGTAATTTTCAAGTTGTGAGCAGCTGTCCAGCATGGACCTTGGTGTGGAGCTGTGGGGCTGTCCAGCACTGCACAGCACTGTACAGCTCAGACCAGTTTGCTGATGTGTGAGTGGACACTCTGGCCACAATGTTGGAGTCTATTTGGAGCCAGGTCAATCCTCCCACTGTCCCATTCCCGTCTCTGCCATCCAGCACCCTTTGACTTCACCTGGAGTCTACTACATCCAGCCAGCCACCTCCTCTGGTTTCACATCTGGAAAATGCCATCAACACTACTCCCTGACAGTCACCTGGGATATCTATCAGTCCCACCGCCCCTACCATAACTATGCATGGTGGCCCCCACACCCTCTTTAGTATTTTTCACTTGCATCCTCGTTGTTCATGCCTCTGATCTCCTCAGATTTCTGTTAGAAGTGGGTCCGTCCCTGGAGGAAAGCTAAGGATAGAGACCTCAAAGAAATCATAGGAATGGAGTCCAAGGATCACTTGCTATCACGTCAGGTTGATCTCGTCATTGCTCCGCTGCTTCCAATGTTGTAACTCTCATAGTCTCCGATCTCATCTGCATACGAGAATCTGTGTTTTCACCATAAATCATGTCCACGATCGCTCGATTTGTGTCAATGCTACTGTATTTTTTTGATGTCTTATACCTCTTACATGAAACTTCGACGTCCGAGTTCTGATTGCAGTCCCCAAACCAGAAAGAACTCGTGGAAACAACATCTAGTGATTGCCTTCAATACAACACCACGCTAAGCTTTTGTGATACAACAAGTATCTATCTAAACGACTATCAACAATATTCCATGTGCTCTGTAGAAGCGCAATAGTTTCTCGCGTCCTGGCCTGTTCTAACACCAACGCATACCGGCTCTCCATAACAGAGCCATCCATGATATTGGTGTAGAGGGTTTGATCATTAGGTCACAAACTCACCAAATATGTCGACGATCTGAATCAATTGGTTCAATACTAATCGCATCCGATAGGATCTTGCCCATTTTCTAAACCCGAAAGGAAGAGGGATCACGATGCAGGAGGGATACTTGCATACTCTTATACTGAGCCAGCTCTGGACGTAGACGACAACCTCGGGCGAAAGTGCTCGACTGTGTGCTCACTGCCGAAAATGGCTGCAATTATCCAATGTGAGACTGACCGGCTCATTGGGCATATTACTGCCTGATGTTGGCCGGTCTGCTGCGATTCGCTGCGACAGAAAACAGAGTTGTGACATGTGACAACCCAATCTGGAGCAACTTGAGCTCACCATCTGGCTGGCAATTGCGGATCTCGTTTGCATCCCATGACTCGGAGTGCCAGAATCGAAGATGGTGTTCGTGCCAGATATGTATACCTGGTGTATGCTGTGGTCGCGAAATTTTGTGCCTGGTTTGATCAATTAGCAACTTCTTTACTCTCCCCAAATCTATTGCCGTACTTTTCTGCTACCCCTACTATCGCAACCGTGTCGAACAGGCCGAAAGGATTCGCCAAGCTCGTTCCAGAGCCTCTTCAGGGCGCGGAAACACAACCTAGAGGACAGCATACATCCCCGAGGGAGAACGAATCGTGCTGCATTCCACATGACACGACGGTCAGAATATGGAACATTGCGAGTGACGAGCAGGAATGGACATCGACGGAGCACGATGGCTGGTCGTTGGTGTCGCTGTCACCAGAGACGGGAGACACAAAGCGAGTGAATGCACTGTACAGCAATTTGTAGTAGAACTGGATGGCTGTACGCTGTCAGAGGGATTGAGACGAATAGAGCACCGGGAGAATAGAAAAGGATACCGGTATGTCATTCATCTGGACATTGCCTGCTCGAATTTGTCGTTCGTCAAGCATGTGCGAAGCGCCGTAAATGATTTGTATGTGCTACCTCTCACTCCATCACTATATGCCACATGACTTCGCAGGCACTAAGGCAGAAGTGTGTATAGGGAGAGCACCCAATGGAATGAGTACGCGAAAATTAAACAGACATATCGCTCCCTCGCGATATAAAGTTTGAAGTGAAATCTGTCAATGGACGAACAGGACTCGTGAGTCACAGCTCTCTGTGTGGGACATGCACGTCATCCTGGTTGAGTCGCTCGTCGTGTCCCACTGGTTCTCGAACCTATGGTACTTAGGAATTTACACGGGAATTGACGCACAGCATGCGCGTTCTCATCTTGGCTGGGATGGTTGACAGCTCCATGGGTGTTTCGAACGGCTCGAGGAGCTGGGCCAAATCCCTGACCCATCCGCCTTCAAGATTTCCGAAGGCCGTATTGGCTCGTTGGCTGGTGTGCTGCGACTCATCGTATCAGTAAATGGAGTGGTGGCAAGGTAGCTGCAGTAACTCACCGTATGGCTGGCGATGGGTCACACAGCTCCTCTCTGGTGCATTGCAATCTCACCAGATAATCAATTGGCTGGGAGTGGTGATAGAAGTGGCAAGATTTTCCTTAGGAAGAACGACGACGACGGACAGTCCGTCGAGACCGGCCGCGGAGTTGATTCTCTCTGCTTCTCTCCAAATGGGGAGAAGCTTCTTTCCGCGGTCTCGGAGAAAGCGGAATACTAGGCTACGAGTGTCGAGAGTGGCGAACTCATCCCGAGTCGGTCCGATAGAAGCTCGTGAACGCGCGATCTATGGTGTCCGGAGATCTTCTCGGGATCCGCGGATAAGACAATTCGGTGTTGGAACTCCGCATCGGGTGAACAAATTGGACAACCTCCTTGGACGGGTTCGAAAATCTCCAGCGCATCATGGGATATAACTGTTCGCTTCTGGGATGCCCACTCTGTTGAACCCATCGGACGGCCGCTAGAGCATGAAGCTATGCTAGTCTCTACAGGCAGTTGCTTTGTCTCCTGGTGAATTTGTGGCATCCGGCAGGCGCGACAACAAGGTATCAATCTGGCGTGTCCCTGGTGGGACGACAGTAAAAAAAAGGTGATTACTATGTTCTCCTGTGCTCCGGCACCATCCCCACTGCGGTCGCGACTACAGACACATGAGTCATTACTAGACGTGCGTTATCACCAAGTGTGACGCATACACCCTACTGACCCTCGTCTGCCTTAGCTCCCAGCTGTTTCCATTCCCAGGGGTTTCTCGAACGGCCAAGGCGCACTCCACGTTCTTGACGTGAGCATGACCTGTCCTCGCTCTTGTATTCTCTAACGCGTACTCGTAACGACCCACTTCCCATCGCAGAGTCAGCTTATCCACTAAACCATCAATTGCGACACGTTTTCGGCGCTTCTGGAATGGACTAGTCGGACCTCGCTCTGCCTCATCTCCGCACCAACCCATCGAGCTTCAGCCTATCACGCAAGAACGCCGTTTCTGGAATTTCTCTATTCGCATGATTCGGGTTACTCACGTAGCAGCTGCTCAATGCGTTGTCTAACGTTTAGACGATTCGCTCAGCGCGTCGTAGTTGCGAGGAGAGAGCGAAGGAAGAAGAAGAAGAAAATGCGTCACCAGTCTCATACATCACAGCGACCTACTGCGAATACAGGTACCGGCGTGTCGTGCACGATGTCAGGTCGTTTCACTGATCACACCGCTTCGTCACCCAACCAGGGCCACCTGCTGTCGAGACAGGTCTCTCGCACGTAGACACCTCAGGTTCTGGTCCATCCACATCCCAACCTGGCCCTTCCACTTTATTTGACCCCGTCCCAACTGGACGTTCTTCCAGCTTCGCGCACTCCAACTCCAGCTCAGATGATAGCTGGAACCACATGGACTGCTGTGGCAAGTGTCTCGACTATTTCTGTGTCGGTGCACGTTCGGACCGCGAGTGATTCCATCCGTGGAAGAAGAAGTCGCGCGCGGTGATTGAGGCTGAAGGACGACTGAAGGAGGCAAAGAAAACGGCAAATCCCCCAAGACATCCGACCCAAACGAGGAAGGCTGCTCGCACGCCGACAGGTGGACAAGCACCTCATCAAAACGATTCTCAGCGGGACCGCGACAGACTGGTCTCTTGCGCATCCCCTGACGTCAACGATGCGGCGCTGTGGAGGGGAAGGCGGAGGGAGAGTATCGGGCGGAGGGGGATGTGCACAGAGTTGAAAGGTAGCACCCAAAGTACTCATGTCTTGCTTTCGCCCCTGCTGAGCAGTGGCCATGAACGCTGTACTGATTCATGCCAATGCCAATTATGTCATTTGATGCATTATACCTTCTGCCTTACTAGCTTCTCTGAAACATTGATGTTGGCAATAGGACTGATATTTTACCGAGAACGTGACTCAAGTTGCAGATTCCAGCTCACAGACCAGCAACAAGACACGGAAAGACATCAAGGATTACTTCTTATTCAACACCATGCCGAATGTGTGAGCGCCTGATGCGGCTGGCTTGAAGTTTGAGCAGGGTCCAAGTATCTTTGACGTGACCAATAAATACAGGCTTAGAGATACGATCGTATGCAGGATGTGAGAACCTTACTAGTAGCTGCTGGCAACAAGGGACTTCGATGCGAATAGATGGAGCCGTTTCGGCCTACTAGTAGCTGAGCGTGGTCATTACTAAGGGCACCGAGGCCGGTCGTCAGTAGTAGCCAGACATTGGACGAATCGCAAAACCTAATACTTCTCTGTTGTTCATTTCGATGGTTGCATGTTCGAATTTGTCGTTCGTCAGGCAAGTGCCGAGGACAGTGGATGATTTGTACGCACCGCCTCCATCGGTATATGCTACATGGCTTTGGCAGACACTGAACGATGGAGCGATAAAAAGTTTGAAGTCACGAACCTGAATAATGAGTCATGGCTCCGTGTCGGACCTGCACGTCGTCTCCGTTCGCGTCGCTCGTCGCGTCCCACCGGTTCTCGACAGTACGATACTTCAAATTTGGTCTCGCTGATGCCCAGATGTAACTGTTCAAAAATCAACTGGTAAGTCTATTCTTCTGTGATCAGCTGCACGACTCGGACTCCGCGGGGGTCCTCACACTGGGATTGACGTGCAGTGTGCATGTCGTCACCTTGGCTATGCAGGGTGACAGTGGGTGATCCGAAGGGCTTGAGGCAATTCCTGACTCGTTCGCGTTCGCGATTGTCGAAGCTCAGTATTAACTCGTTGGCTGGTCTGCTGCGGTACTACATCGCGTCAGTAAACAGAGTAGTGGCAACCTATTCTGGAGTAACTCACTGTATGGCTGGCGATGGCGGAACTTCTTCACGTACGACGAGCGCTAAATCCAAGATGCTACTTACCTCATAGCAGACATATACACACGGTGTAGCTGTGTGCTTGGCTTGAATAGTAACCTCCTCAGCAGTGCCCTCCTTAAGTCTATCTCCGTACGCAGTCCGACACTTTTCCGCTTTACTTCCTCGACGATGTCGAACACATCGGAGGGGTTTATCGAGCTCGCTCCAAAACCTATAATGACAATATCGGGACATGAAAGCACAATCTCCAGGATAGCATACCTCCCCGGGGGAGAGCGAGTCGTCACCTGTTCATCTGACAAGACGGTCAGAATATGGAATGGGGAGAATGGGGAGCAAGAAGGGACATCGATGGCGCATGATGGTGGGGTCTACGGGCTTGCTGTCACAAGAGATGGGAAGGGGATAGGTGGTGATGATGCGAGAATCCGGGTGTGGGACACCGAGAGACATGAGCCTATTGGAGAATGTGGAGGTCATGGAGGTATTCTCTGGTGCATTGCAACCTCACCAGATGATCAATTGGCTGCGAGTGGTGATGAAAGTGGCAAAATTGTCGTTCGGAACAACGAGGACGGACGGATTGTGCTTTGATCGAGACCGGAAGCTCGCTTGAGTCAGTCTGCTTCTCTCCAAATGGGGAGAAGCTACTTTCCGGCCGCGGTTCCGGAGAAAGCATAATCCAAGTACACGACGTCAAGAGTGGCGAACTCACCCTCGGTCCGATAAAGGGTCATGAAAACGCGATCTACTTTGTTCTCTGGTCACTGGATGGGAGCCGGATCTTCTCGGCCTCTGCAGATAACACCATCCGCTGTTGGAACTCCGAAGACGGCAGACCAATTGGACGACCTTGGACAGGTCACTCAGACAGTGTTACCGGCCTGTCCCTCTCTCCCAATTGTCGGAAATCCGTAGGCGCGAACGGCGAGGATGTGAGCGAAAAGCTAAGGTTTGTAGTACTACTGACACGCGTACTATGTTCGGTACGATTATGTAAGCTACGTAGGTACTACGACGAGCGCGATTTCCAACACCAATGGTTTGAAGATAGCGAGCGCATCATGGGATCGAACGATTCGTTTCTGCCAGTGGGACGCACGCTCTGGTGAACCCATTGGACGGCCGCTAGAGCATGAAAGCATTCTATCCGCAGTTGCTTTCTCTCCCTGTGGTGAATTTGTGGCATCTGGATTCTGGAGGGCGCGACAACAAGGTATCAATTTGGCGTGTCCCGTGGTGGGGCGACAGTCAAAAAGAGGTGATTACTACGTTCTCCGATGATCCAACACCATCCTCACCGTGTTCATGACTACAGACAAACGAGTCATTTCTAGACGTGGGTCATATGCCCTCCTGACTCTCGTCTACCTTAGCTCCAGCTATTGCAATTCCCAAGGGTTTCTCGAACGGCCAAGGTGAAGGGAACTTTCTTGAGGCGAGCATGATCTATTACTATTGTCGCTCTTGTGTTCTCTCTAACACGTCTTCATAGCCACCCACTTCCTCTGGAGCAACTAGATCATCCGCTCAACCATCAATTCCGGAACGTTTTCAGCGCTTCTGGCATGGACTAGTCGGACCTCGCTCTGCTTTGTCTCCTCCACATCAACCCACCGAGCTTCAGCCTCTCACGCAAGAACGTCGTTTCTGGAAATTCCCTGTTCGCATTCCGGTAACTCGGGTAGCACTTGCTCAATATACAGAAGTAAGGTCATTCATTCAGCGAGTTGATTTTTTTGCTGTCTAACATTCAAACGATTCATTCAGCGTGTCGTAGTTGCGAGGAGAGAACGGAGGAAGAAGAAGAAGCGTCATGAGCCTCATCAACGACAGGAACCTACTACGCATACAGGTACAGACGTGTGGTGCACAATATCAGGCCATCACTGATGATACTGTCTGCGTCACCCAACTTAGGGCCACCAACTATTGAGACAGGTCCCTCGCACGCAGACCCCTCAGGTTCTCTGCTCACTGTCGGTCCATCCATTTCCCAAGCTCGCCCTTCCACTTTATGTAACCCCGTTCCAGCTGGACGTCCTTCCAGCTTCGCGCACTCCAACTCTAGCTCGGATGATAGCTGGGACGACATGGGCTGCTGTGGCAAGTGCCTCGACTACTTCTGTGTTGGTGCACGGTCGGACCGCGAGCGATTCCGTCCATGGAGAAAGAAATCAAAGTCGCGGGCAGTGATTGGGGCTGAGAACCACTGAAGAAGGCAAATATAATGGCAAATTCCCCAATACATCCAACTCGCACGAGGAAGCCCGCTCGCGGGCCGAAAGGTGGATATGCACTACATCAAAATGACTTGCAGCGGGTCCATGTCAAACCAGCCTTTTCCACGTCCCCTGACGCCGACGAGGCGACCGCTAAGCGCGTCAGGACGAACTTGGCTGATCGTGAAGGTGTTATTATTTCAGCAGCAGCTCCGAAAGCTTGGCGATGCGGCTGCTATGAAGGGGAAGGGGAAGACAAAGGCGGAAGGGGAAGGAGACAGGGATGGGCTGAAGGGTGGTGATCGCGATCCTTGTCGACCACACAAACCTCAAACGTGCACAGGTATGCACAAACCCCTATCCACTAACGACGTTGGCGCTGCTTCCAACTCGTCTCGCTTGTTGTGGTGGCAGCTCCCTCATTATTCCACGCAGAACCATCACGATTTACTTTGAATGCTGCTCTATCCTATTCCCAGGCTGGCCCCTCCGCTGTCTCTAATGTCACTCCTGACGCACGTCGTTTCAGCTTCACGCAATCTAACACGGACTCTGGCGACACCTGGCACGACGCGGAAGGTGCCTAAGTTCTAGTGCTTTTGTGTTGGTTCAGGAGATCCCATCCATGGAGGGAAGCCTTGTGTGGAAAGGTAGAAAAGCACGGGCCGAAGAAGTGTAGGAACTGGGTGCGAGGAATTTTCATCGTCACTTCAGATTCACCTGGTTGTTGCTCTTACTTTCGCTGTCATGGCAATCTTCAAGTTGCTCGTGTCTTACTTTTCCCCTCGTTGAGCACCGGACATGACGCGACACTGTACATCGATTCACGCCAATGTAATTATTTCATTCAAAGCATTACACTTTCTGCCTTACTAGCTTATCTGAAACGTTGACGTCGGCACAGGAGTGGTGTTCTACCGAGAACGTGATGTCAGGTTGCGGATTCCAGCTCACAAACCAGTAAGAAGACGCAGAAAGACATCAAGGATTCCTTGTTATTCCACACCATGCCGAATGTCTGTGAGTGCCTGATGCGACTGGGTTGAAGTCTGACAAGGGTTTGGCTTACAGTCTAGGTATCCTTGACAAGACCAGCGAATACAGGCTTAGACCTACGGTCATATACCAATTGGGGAAGCCTTAGTCGCAGGCAACCAGCGACAGACAGCCGTTTCGGCCTAGCTTGCTGGGGTGTCGTTGAAAATGTCTTTCCGAAGAAAGGTTCATTGGCGAGCATTATCGCAGAAGGCGATTGAGTCGATGGACCACCGAAATATCGACCATGACCAAGCTTCGTACGACCCCACTCCAGTAGTAGACTTGGTCTGTCGATACAACATGTATCCACGCAAGCCAGTATGCGGCGGTACATGGGGTCCTCGCATTGCGATCCAGCTGCAAAGTCATTCTTCCCCTCACGATGGCCAGCTTGGGCTCATGTCTCTGGGGTGTGCTCGAAATCTCTTTTCTGTAAAAACGCCCATCTGGGATTGCGATCGCAGAAGCTGATGAGTCTTTGTACCGCCGAGATGTCGACCATATCGCTTCGTCCAACCCCACCCCCAACCAGTACACAGCAAAAACCGGTGTACTCTGTAGAAGCGCAACAGTTTCTCGTATCGTATCCTGTCCTAACATCGACGTATATCGGCTCTCCATCGCAGGGCCATCCATGATAAGATGGTGTAGAGGGTTTGACCGTTAGGTCGCAGAATCATCGAGTATGTCGACGACCTGAATCAACATGACAGCCTCTGGGCCAGAAGTGCTTGACTCTGACCGCCGCCGAAATGGCTGCAATTGTCCGATAGCTGAGTAGTACAATCCACGACATGAGGCTGGGCTACTCACTGGGCAAATCGCCTGACATTGGCTGGCTACTGCGATTCATTGCGACAGCAAACAGAGTGGGGATAACGTAGGGTAACTTGAACTCACTGTATGCCTGGCAATCGCGGATCTTCTTTGTGTCCCACTACTCAGAGTGCTAAATCGAAGGTGCTGTTCGTGCCAGACGTGTAAACGTACGTGGTGTAGACTGGGCGCGTTTTTGTCCTTGGTTTGAATGAGCAAACTTGTTAAACTCTCCAAATCTATCTCCGTACGCAGGCCTACATTTTTCCACTCCCTCTACTCACGCAACCATGCCGGACATGTCGAAAGGGTCTACCGACCCCGCTCTAGAACGTCTAATGACGATGTCAGAGCACGAAAACACGACCTGGGAAGTAGCATACCTCCACGGGGCAGAAAAAATCATTACCTGTTCGCAGCGAAGACAGTCGGAATATGGAATATTGAGAATGGCGAGCAGGAAGGGGCGTCAATGGAGCACGATGGCTGTGTCAGTGATGTCGCTGTCACGAGAGACGGGAAGCACAGGGCGAGTGAGCCTGGTTTAGGGTAATCTGTGATAGAACTGGACGGCGGCACGCCGTCAGAGGGATTACGACGAGTAGCATGGAAGGAAGAAAAGGATACTGGTATGTGGTTCATCTGGTCGTTGCGTGCTCGAATTCATAGTTCGTCAAGCACGTGCGAAGCGCCGTGGATGATTTGTACGCGCTGCCTCTCATCCCATCACTACAGGTCGTGACTTTGCAGGCACGGGGGTATGCATGTAATGGAAAGAGTGCGTAGAAACCAAAACAGACGTATCGCTCCATCGCGATACAAAGTTCGAAGTGAAATCTGTCAATGGACGAGCGTCACTCATGGTGCATGAGTCCTGGCTCCATGTGGGACTTCCACGTCGTCCTTGTTCGAGGCGCTCGTCGCATCCCACTGGGTCTCAAAATTACGGTACTTGAAATTTGATCTCGCTGACGCCCATATATAAATGTGCAGAAATCAACTGGTAAGTCACATGCTCTGCGATCAGTTGCACGTCCCGACACCGCGGAGGAATTTACACCGGAATTGACGCGCACCGTGCATATTGACATCTTGGCTGGGCAGGTGGCCGGGCTGAGTGCGAGGAACGAGCACGCAGCGCTGAGGCTGTGTATGAAAAGGTGTAGCTGGACTGACTATCCACTTGGGTGCCTCATCTGTCGTCCACTTCCGAAGATAGGGACCAAGATGTTTAGGGCCAGAGGTGGAGTAGGGGGCGGGATGGTAACGGCGGTTTCGAGCCTGCGAAAGCTCTCGTCAGGGGGCTGTCGCTACTCCGACCGCCGCCCTTCCAGGGCTGTTTGGGATGACTACCAACTAAGCGTCGGCTAGACAGGGAGTGAGATTCCGACACCTCATGGACGACGGCTTGGACGACGGCTGGGTACGGGCAGGGATGGACAATGGCTGGGTATGAGCCGGTATGTGGAGGGAGCCGGTGATTGGACACTGCTGACATGTTTGAAGCTTCGTGATAAGCCGTTGTAGGCGATCAACTCGCATATGCGAGATATGGGTTCGACGGTACGAAATACGACCCAAAGCATAGGACGTCCTGTGGAATGGAAAAACATCTGGAAGGAAATAGTATACTAGGCAAAATCAGCCAGACATCAACACGAAGTTGTCAAAGACTCACACAACAACGTCGCCAGGATAAAAAAATTAAAGGCAAGCGGTAGAAGAGCCCGGACAACATAAGCACAGTCAACGCCAGGTAAAGAGGACGTCCAGCAAAAGATGTTGATAATCCAGGGATTGAGTAGAGTAAGCTGGGGAAGTATAAATGCGAGA
>MU123978.1:0-33827 GCA_014904935.1 Melanogaster broomeanus
GTCGGGCTGATGAGGGGTGACCATGGACTTGATGATGGTGAGGTTGGTCACGGAGTCCTCGGGACGAACCAACCATACCGGAATGCCTGCTCGAAAGAGCATCTCGGCCACCTGGACGCTCTCAGTGAAAGCCCCATCAACTCGGTGGCAACTGGAGGATTAGGGAACTGAGGTTACGGTAGCGGGCAGGATCGTGGAGTGGTAGTCGCAGTATGCATGGAAGTCAAGCACACCACGCTGGAACTCTGCGATGGAAGCGACGATATCCCGAAAGGTTAGAGGAAGCAATCGAGATGATTGAAGATGACCGTAAAGATTGAACGACCCTGATACTCTGGTCACCTTGCCGGAGGTGGTGCTTCCCCTTCTTGTAAGCAGTTCACGCTCTCTTTGACATTATCCATCAACTTCGCCAACAAATCCAGTTTGTCTGGCTTGAGAAATCCAATGGGCAGCGTAGAATTAGGGATCTGTGTGAAGTCCTCGTACGATGGGTGTACCACATGGATACCAGCGGTTCATCGGGCCAGAGATTCCTCCGGATAGCTACCGACCACGGGTACTCCTCGGTGTACATCTGAGGCCATTGGTAGACGTCAACAGTCCCCAATCGACCATCGGCACGAGCTTGGACGGGTTCATGTTCAAACAGAAACGGCTGTGGGATCCAGGTATTGTTGGGGGATGTAATCACTCTAGGAGGAATATGGCAGAGCGCGAGCGCATCGTGGGCATCAAATTCTATAAGTCATACAGACGTATTAGTACACCAGTATTGCAAACCACGTTGTGCATCTTACCACCGCGGTGAGATCCACCCACTTTGAACTTGGGGCCAGAAATGGCAACAGTGGCATCCATGGTAGACTTGGGAGTTGGCGTCTGCGTGATGTTCAGGAAGCCAAGAGAACGATGGCGATGGTGACGAAGGAGAGCGAAATACCCTGGAGACACGAAGTCTTTCGGGAGGTGCACAGACTCGAAGTCTTGTACAAATGGTGCTGAAGGCTCAAAGCCTTTCTACTGGGGAGCCTGAGAGTGGACGCCTGTGTGATCTCGGGGTCCAATGGAACGACGGCGACGGCGATGGTGACGAAGGACAGTGAAAAACCCTTGAGACACGAAGTCTTGTACAAAATATTATGAAGGCTCGAAGCCTTGCTAGTGGAGAGCTTGAGTGGACGCCTGTGTGATCTCGGAAAATCCAAGGAAACGACAGCGATGGTGACGAAGGAGAGCGAAAAACCCTTGAGACACGAAGTCTTTCGGGAAGTGCACAGACTCGAAGTCTTGTACAAAAGGTTGTGCAGGCTCGAAGCCTGTCTAGCGGGGAGAGGTGCGAAGTTTTCAAGGCGTTTGATCAGGTGGAAATATGAGAGCGAGAAGATGAGGTGGTGTATATTAACGAAAAAGAGGTCGGAAGTGGGGTTGACGTTGAACGTTGAAGAGTGACAAAGTTGCACACCAGATTTAGAAGTTTGGCGAGTTGTCATTCCGGCTAAGCAACACCTCGGAGCTCCTATGTTCTACTTACCTGCTCAGGGCCTGCTGCAAAATAACACGAACCAAACAACTGCCCACTATGCACTCGTCGTCGTCGTCATCGTCATCGTCTGCCACCTTCAAACATTGTCTAACAACGGCTACGTGCCGTTACAAGCTGCCAAAGACTTCGAGTCTTCAGCAATCACCCGAAAGACTGCGAGTCTCTAGGGTAGTTACCTCGTGGCCCACTCGCACTCGCACTCGCACTCGCACCCGTTGTTGGCCTTCACCATTCACGATCATCCAAGCGGCTCTCAATGGCTAAGTGCCATTACAAGTTGCACAAGACTTCGAGTCTTCAGCAACTTCCCAGAAGACTGCGAGTCTCTAGGGTTTTTACCTAGTCTTTCGCTCGCCGACCTTCGCTGCGCCGACCTTCACACAACCCCCCACAGGCACTTGTTCTCATTGGCCATCGCCATCCAACCTTATTGTCAACGGCTACGTGCCGTGACGAGCTTCCCAAGACTTCGAGTCTCTAGGGTATATACCTCGTCGCCCACTCGCACTCGTTGTTGGCCTTCACCATTCAGCGTCATCCAAGCTGGCTCTCAATGGCTGAGTGCCATTACAAGTTGCACAAGACTTCGAGTCTTCAGCAACTTCCTGGAAGACTTCGAGTCGCTAGGGTTGTTTTATATACCTCGTATCTATCGCCGACCTTGGTTCTGCGCCGTACTTCAAACAACCGCCCACTCGTTCTCATCGTTGACCTTCACCATTCAACATCATCCATCCTGGCTCTCGATGGCTAAGCGCCAGCGCCATTCCAAGCTGCACAAGTCTTCGACTGGCTAGGGTTTTACCAGCACCCCTTCAAAGTTAAGTACACCCAATGCGTTTTAGACATCTCCAATGGCTTTGATGGATGTTCGTAGTCTTTCTTCCTCAATGTCTTCGCTTTGATCGCATCAACCCTACAGCTTTTACTCCTCTCCAGACATCAGTCCCATCCAACTTGTCTATGTTATCGTGCTATCATCACTGTTCGATCTGCGATCGGGAGGACACACCGAAGAGTGGAGACCCAGCATTGACAGCTGGCAGGTAGGCACCATCGTGCCAGACAGTTAGCCACGTCAATCATTTACTGATTATTCTCAATTCTCCACCCAGCGAGCTCCGAACTGCACCATGGTATATAACCCTACGCTTCAAATTACTACGTACTCCGCTGCCACGTCTCCTTCCTTCACCTCAAGGCCTCTGTTCCTTTTTTTTCTCTTGGGACTCCGTGTCCACAAATCATCTCTTCGTACCACTGCCACGTCTCCTTCCTTCACTTCGTCTCGCTATTAGGCTCCTCACCTCAAGGCCTCTGTTCCTTTTTTTTCTCTTGGGACTCCGAGTCCACAAATCATCTCTTCGAGACTACGGGTCTTTGTGAGATAACATTGGAGATTACGGATCTCTGATTTTACTTCATTTGTTTGATTTCATCTGCCTTTTCTCCCCTTGATGGCACCTCACAAAGCCGACACGTCCAAGAGCTCGGGCCCTTCAGTGAAGGACAACGTCTTGACCACCCGCTCTGGCAGAGCTTTCAGCGGTGTCATGGTGAGTACATCTCTAATTTAACGATATAGCTGTTCACATCTGTGCTAGATTACCCAATCTACACGGAGGCCTAAGCCACTCTCAAGAAACCAGGCGACTCTAACCTTCCAAGGGGCGAGCGTGACATAGACAACGCATTTAACCTAAGAAAGCATACCTGTAAGTCTCATATCTAGCCTTCCGTGCACGGGTCACTGACTCCTTCCTTAAGTAGGCCACAAGTCCAAGCAAGGTAACTTCGTGTGGTCCGTTTGCCCGTTTAGCTCTGATGTTGTCTACAGCACAATCCGATGATGACGAGCCCGACGACAGCAACGACGAGGATCAACCCTGCGTCGAGAATGCTCACAATCCCTCATCCGCAGCCAAGCGCCCACGTACGGGTGAGGGACTCGTGATGTCTTTGATCTGCAACTCCTAATTTTTGTCCAGTCCAATCAGACGACGAGCAGGCTGATCTAGATATAGACAAGGAACCGCACACACACAAAGGTAGGTTTGTGTATGTCCTATCTTCATTCACAGTGCTGATCTATCTGCTTCCCCGTCCGACAAGACAATGGAGACGAGTCACACAGAATCACCAAAACCGATGCCATCATCGAACGTCCATCCTCCAAGTCCAATTCCAAGAGGCACGCAGTAACAAGTACGTTGTACATTGCCATGGAACCCTTACTGACCCTTCACCCGTCTTCAGCCATGACCGACGACGAGGAAGACCATGAAGACAGTGATGTCTCCACCAAGCGTGCATCCTCCAAGTCCAAGTTCAAGGACCGTCAAGTCACAAGTACGTTTGTACGACACCATATCCGTCATTCCATTGACATATCTGTTTTAGCCCCATCTGACGACGAGCAATCTGACAAGTCTGACAATGACGGTCGCCTACCGCCATCCTCCCCTCCCCCCCTTCCATCTGAAGACGAGGGCGACAACACTGAAGACTACGATGCGGTCGAAAATGCAGTGGCGGGAGACTTGGACAACTGAGGGCCAGAGGAGGAGGCCATGGATGACGAGCAAGGTAACACTTATACCCATTGACGTCTGCTATGCCGTTGCTGACAATCTCCAGGGAGTGACGGGCCACAACGCGAGGCTTGGGAGTCGGATCCAAGCGGCAGCAACTATTCATCAGACGTACGGCGGAAGAAGAAGGCGGTGGGACGGGGCCTTTTCACCTGAAGCAGAGGAGGATGACCAGAGGGAGGTCGATGACAGGCAGGCGTTGACCAAGCCTCGCACAAAAAGGTATGCTTCGTGGTCACCGCCATGATCATTAACGTTGCTAACTACTTGCCATGGCCGCAGAAAGCGTCCAAGCAGACCATAAAGGCAGGGGCTAAGAGGCATCGGAAGTCCACCACTCTCTTAAGCAACATCGATGTTTCCGAGCGCGAGGGCGACGACATCACCCTGGATAATGACGAAGACGACGAGCTCGACGGCAGTGAAGGAGCAAAAGTCAGATCCAGCCCTCTCTCCCAAGCAGCGCAAGTTGAGTGCGAGGCACTCGGTAAGGAGATCGAGGAAACGGTCAAGGCGCTTGCAGCGAAATACCACAAGAGCCCTCGTGTCATCCTTAAGAATGCAGCACTCATGGCCGGGTTCACGCGCAAGGAATCTTTGTGGAATATTCACCAGTCGTGGTTCTGTGCCACTCAAAGCAAGGATGACGGTGAGTAGTTCTAACGCAATGTCAACGTTGCTCCTTATAACCACCCAAACAGAGGATGCTGCAGATGTGAAGCAGCGTCAGAAGGATGATACACACTGATCAAAAATCTACCCGATGACGCCCCTCAGTGGGTACCCGCCCTGAAGTATTGGAAGGAAATGCACAACACCATCGACACAGGTCCCAAGACTGCAGCCGGGCGCGTGATGCGCATTCGTGATCTGTTCTCGAAAAGTGTAAGTCTTTTGCCCGTGCTATTTTTTCTTCTTCTCATGTGGATGGTTTGTCAGGCCAGGGCGATTGGACGCACCCAAGGGGTGCACGTCTTTGGCTTCTCTATCTACACAGGGGATGAAGAAGGGGTCGCCAGGCTGCGGGTATGTGGAGTGGTTCGGACGTGGTCCGCAGAGTTATCGAAGCCCACGCTGTGGATTTACGAAAAATGATTGACTGGTGGACGACATGCATCAAGTATGTATTTCTTTTGGAAGTTGTGGTCTGTATAACGGCTAACAGCTTTATCCTTAGATATGCGTCCATGAGTCAGAGTGCGGGGCCGTTCATGCCTCTTGTGCCGAATGGCACAGCGGAAGTCAATCCTATGTGGTATCTCTGCAAACCTGGGGAAAGTGAACGTGACCGCAACCGACGTTGTCTGACGAAAATGATACTGGGACTCCTAGGTGAGTCAGATCTTAATCAGTAATGAATGATGTATTCTAATCCCTGATAGTCGAGAAAGGGTATACGAAGAAGGCTGTCCATTGGAAGGAACTCACCAGGATTGCCGACAAACTCCACTTCACAATAATGAACTGGCCGGATGGTGTACCTGTCCCCGACGACCAATTCGATTACCATGCGCTTCGTCCCAAGCTCCTCAGGAAATTACTTGGGAGTCACCTCCATCGGCAGTTGGGTGACATGTATGTGCAAGAAATGAAGCAGTTGGCTGAGGCAGCGAAAAAACGGGGGAAGAGCAAGAGCAAGGGCAAGGGCAAGGGCAAGGGCAAGCAAGTTGATGATGACGACAACAACAACAACAACAACAACAACATCTATCTCCCACCATCCAACAACGACATCTACTTCCATTCATGGGATGAGGGTACGTCTCTCTACTATTGTATTGTAAATCGCTAATTATGTTTGCAGGTATTGTCGATATGGTAAAGGACCGCGTTAAGTCGGCTGAAGACATCCCACTCGTCATACCCTACTCAGTCAATCGTATTGGGAGGCGGGCTCTCGTAACTCGTAAGGACTTGCTACAGGAGCCCGAGGTCGAGGTTCCCCCTCCCAATCTTGCTGTTGACATGGATCTGGATGACGACGAGAACAGACCTGTTGCTCAACCTCGCTATCGTGATCGAGAGCCACAGACCAGCCGTCCACAGCTGACGCAGAAGCAGGACCAACACGGCCACCAATATGCTCGACGTGAACCCGCCCCTTTGCCATCTCGCATTGCACCCCCTCCACCATTCCGCGACTCACATCATCGCTCTAAAGCCCCCACTCATGACTCACATGTGCGTCGTTCCCGTGCGCCCTCTCACAAAGTCCACACACGGCATTCCCGTCCACCCTCTCGCAATGTTGCAGCTCATCTGCACCGCAGGCCAGCTCGAAGTCCTGAGGTGGAAGTCATGGATGACGACTCCCACCCGGGGGCTTCGAAGCGATCACGGTCTCCCTCTTATGATTCGAGGCATCGTGATTATTATCACAAGCAAGGTTTCAGAGATGGGGAGTATGATAGGTGAGCATGTTAAACATGGTTATGTCTGAGTTGAACTGATGCCTTCGTCGTGTTAGTTATAGCTATCCCCCCTCCTCTGCCGACAATGCTAGTGATATGTCCGACAGCTGGGTTATGGAGCCTCCTGCTGCTAAACGCAAGAAGGGCTACAATCGTCACTCCCCCCCACCCATTGGTCAACAAACTGCAGGGCCATCTCGAGAGCCGAGTAGGAAGCAACACGATGGTCCCTCGCAGCAACGTACCAAGCATAGGAAGGATGGCCGAGGATTCTCTAAATAGATTAGCTATCTACTGTCACACATTGTCTACCCCACTTTGCTAATTTATAGGCGTTTTTGAATGGTAGTGTTTGCTGGTTAGTTCTTTGTAAGTTGTCCTAAAGGGATTCTGTGAGTGAGAAGACTTGTAGAACGAGTAGGCTTAGGTGCCCACAAGATGTATTGACAGGGTGTGGGATAGCCCAACAACCAAACATGTGGCTATGGGCTATCCCATCAATGGTAGGTGATAGTGGCGGGACAGCCCACATAGTAAAAATTATGTGGTAGGGCTAGCCCATGAGATATATTGATTCGATGGTGGGACAGCCCAATGACCAGACATGTGGCTATGGGCTATCCCATCTATAGTAGGTGATAGTGGTGGGACAGCCCACATAATCAGTTATGTGGTAGGGCTAGCCCACGAGATGTATTGACGGGGTGTGGGATAGCCACTGACCAAACATGGGCTATGGTATCCCATGTATGATAGGTGTGGTGGTGGGACAGCCACATGATATATTGATTGATGGTGGATAGCCCAATGACCAAACATGTGGCTATGGGCTATCCCATGTATGATAGGTGGTGGTACTGTCGGGCTGATATCTAGGATGCAATACTTACCAGCAGGTCTGAATAGACATGGACAATGATTCCAGAGACAATGATGGACAACCCAATAGACCTGAAGCATGGTCCAATGTTCCAGATAGTTGGGAGTGGCATAGGATGAGCACATGGAGCAGGGAAATGACAGGGATGTGACAGGGGTGAGAGGATATTCATAAGGACTTGAATAGGAGTCATTGAGAGCTGTCTACAGCTGAAAACTGAACAAAGTCTGCTCCTGGTGGACACTATACTCTCTTTGCAAGACTAACACATAGACTTCCCACCAGGTCCAAATGGACATGGACAATGATTCCCAAGACAATGATGGACAACCAAATGGACTGGAAGCATGGTCTGATGCTTCTTAACAGCCCACATAATCAATGATGTGGTAGGGCTAGCACAATGACCAAACATGTGGCTATGGGCTATCCCATCTATGGTAGATGATAGTGGTGGGACAGCCCACATAATAAATTATGTGGTAGGGCTAGCCCACGAGATGTATTGACTGGGTGTGGGATAGCCCAATGACCAAACATGTCGCTATGGGCTATCCCATCAATGGTAGGTGATAATCATGGGACAGCCCACATAATCAATTATGTGGTAGGGCTAGCCCATGAGATATATTGATCGATGGTGGGATAGCCCAATGACCAAACATGCGCTATACGCTATCCCATCAATGGTAGGTGATAGTGGTGGGACAGCCCACATAATCAATTATGTGGTAGGGCTAGCCCAACATGATATATTGATGATGGTGGGATAGCCCAATGACCAAACATGGTCGCTATGGGCTATCGCATCAATGGTAGGTGATAATCATGGGACAGCCCACATAATCAATGATGTGGTAGGCTAGCCCACAAGATGTGTTGACTGGTTGTGGGATAGCCCAATGACCAAACATGTTACTATGGGCTATCCATCAATGGTAGGGGATAGTGGTGGGACAGCCCACATAATAAATTATGGGGTAGGGATAGCCCATGAGATGTATTGATTGGCGTGGATAGCCCAACTAGCAAACATGTGGCTATGGGCTATCCCATGTATGATAGGTGGTGGTGATGGTACAGCCCACATAATCAATGATGTGATAGGGCTAGCCCATGAGATGTATTGACTGGGTGTGGGATAGCCCAACAACCAAACATGTGGCTATGGGCTATCCCATCAATGGTAGGTGATAGTGGCAGGACAGCCCACATAGTAAAAATTATGTGGTAGGGCTAGCCCATGAGATATATTGATCGATGGTGGGATAGCCCAATGACCAAACATGCAGCTATACGCTATCCATCAATGGTAGGTGATAGTGGTGGGACAGCCCACATAATCAATTATGTGGTAGGGCTAGCCCACATGATATATTGATTGATGGTGGGATAGCCCACTGACCAAACATGTGGCTATGGGCTATCCCATGTATGATAGGTGGTGGTGGTGGGACAGCCACATAATCAATTATGTGGTAGGGCTAGCCCACAAGATGTATTGATTGGGTGTGGGATAGCCCAATGACCAAACATGTAGCTATGGGCTATCCCATGTATGATAGGTGGTGGTGATGGGACAGCCCACATACTCAATGATGTGGTAGGGCTAGCCCATGAGATGTATTGACCAGAACCACTCACCTCATGGACGCTCTCTCAATGACGTCCTCTTGATCCCGCCTAGACCTGCCTTGACAAACATGAACCGTCATCACACCCCTCGACCCTGCCGATCCTCGACTGCCCGCCCGCAGTCCGATAATCCCATGAACTTGCCTAGAGCAAGACGATTCCTTCCATGGAATGACCTCCTGTCTAACCGTGATGATTTATTTGAACTCGTCGTTCAGACGACCTCCTCTGCCTTGATGCAGAACCGCCAGATAGAAGAACTCGTCCCTATCCTCCGTCAACTTCGCCACCGTCGTGCAAATGATATTAGCACCGTCCTAGCTGATGTCACTCAGCTTCTTGAGAAAGATCTCCTCGCCCTCGTCAGTCTTAGCAAAGCTATAACCAGAATCCCGACGACCCAGCCTGTCGCTCTGCCAACACCCGCTACTTCTTCCAGACGAAGAACTCGCCGACCTGTTGTGTCTGAAGACACTGATGATGAGGAAACCCCTCGTCCTCACCAAGCCCGTGCTACACTCCTTCACACCAGCTCATGTTTTGAATGTTTCTCCCCTGGACACATTCATATCAACTGCCATTGGTATCAATGCCTGATGTGTCACTCATCTCGACCGGGACACCTCTCCTGCCTCTGCCCTCTTCGTGTCACCGAAGAATCCGTCACGTTATCAACATCACCCCCTACTGTCGAAGAAAACGTTGAACCTCTGCCCATGATGGTAGAAACCCCCAACGACGACTCCTTCATTGGAAGTTCCCATCATCCAAGTCCTCAGATCCCCGAGGAAAACCTTGACCCCAACATCTTAATTAATGATCGTCTTCCTACTATTGAGCGAACCCCGCCTGACTTAATTGTCACCACATCCGATGAACTGTCGACTTCATCTTCCCTCACGGTTGAAGAAGTCTCTAATGAAGAACAACTCCTCCAGGAATGGTCCGATGTTTACCCCATTGAGGTACTATCTCCTACCCCGACCCGATTCGCCCCTGTGATGCCATCTCCCCTCCGCGAGTACTTCCTTGAAGACTCTGATACACCGGCACCACAGTCTCCAGCTCACTCCTCCCCTGAGTTAGAATCGCCTATGTCGACTTCGCTTCACTCCCGAAGCTCCAATTATTCAGATGCGAACACCCGTTCCTCTTCGCCTGTCAATGATGACGCCGAAGACTCCGCTCGGTCTTTCTAGACCTTTCGAAGCTGCCCTGTGTGCACCCTTGTTTTAGTGGTCAGGTGACACTAACTATCTAAACTGGGGGTAATGTTACGGTTTTTCTCTTTGACGCTCATGTGGCGCCTAAAGACTCAGTCATGTGCTCTCACATGCCTTCGTTGCATCTTATCACCCAAGCGCTCTTAAGTGATAAGATAACAGATACGTCTCGTTTCTCCATTTGTATTAACATTGGATCGCCGGCTTTCACCAGATCTTCCGCTGTCGATCACGTCCGCTTTCATGGAACAATAGCTCTCTATTGTTCCCCTAATCTGTCTTACAAGCTACACCCTTCACGATCTCCATTACCCACTATATTTGGCATATGCTTCTTTCCTCTCGATCTTCTATGTCAATCGCTATGATTAGTTTCCCTTTGATGGCTCACAATACTTCCCTATTGTTCACCTAGATAGTAGAACAATGCCTTACCATTGTTCTCCCTTTATATCACCGTCTACGTTACGGTATATAAACCTAGATAACTTGTATTAGCTGGCTCTCCAGCTTGATCTACCAATATACTCCTGTACCATTAACTTGCATACTCAAGAGTCTCCTCTTGGTTAGAACCTATGCTTTCGCAAGCTAGGCAACACTACTGAGTAGTGATCCTCGCTCCCTTGACCACACGTGGTCATTGTACGCTCGGATAACAAGGCAACCGAGCACATTGTCACACGAGTAAGTTCTCATGTGACAGTTTGTTACTCACAGTGTTAGGCAGCCACTGAACGTGTAACAGGAGTCAGAAGTACCTTTATTTGTGTTGTGTGTGACGACATTACTGCATGCAAAACGTTGTTGGATGCTTCAACTTTGGTGGGAGGAGTATCCAAGTTTTGTTGCGTGAACTTTGTACCTGAAATGCTGACACGTCCGTGAACAGTTGCAATCATGACAAAACTGAACGACTACAGGCGTGCTCAATTCTTGAGTTGTCAGGTCAAGAGTTGTCAGATCTTGTGTACGTGAGTGCCAAACAGTGCTAGCCGACGGGCGGGAACTTCCAAGCAGTTCCCAGAAGGGGTTGGGACTGTCCGGAGTGGCTACTGGCACCCGGTGGTGGACTTCAAGGTTTAGGAATTGGCATTTCTGGAGCTTCGTAGTCACTCAGGATGGGCTATCCAGTGCAGAACATAGTATACAACATCGTCAATACTTCGCATGGTATCTATAATATACCCACAGGTACAGTAGGCTAAATACAACTACTACACAGCATCAAGTACTCATTTACGTCGGGTCTGCTTTCAAGACGACGGGGTTACTTTTGAGGCGACGGGATCCGTTTTGAAGTGGCAGGTCCGTTTTTGAGGCAGCGGGTCCATTTTCGGGGCGACATCATGGTTTTTGAGATGAGGGGTTCCGTTTGTGACCGGGTCCACTTTTGAGATGGCGGGGTCATTTTTGAGCTGACAGGTCCATTCGCGAATGTGGTGGGTCCGTGTTCGACACGTGAGGTCCACTTTTGAGAGGCTGGGTCGATGCTAAATATAATGTAAATTATTGCAATAAGAAGAACTTTTAACATATTGTCGGGTTACCATGTTGTCGTCGTCAGCATCCCGAGTGCGTCAGGTTGCATTGTCGTTGGATTCGAGTGCGTCGCCGAGTTGCTTCCCATCATTTCGATTGGCGGTCCTAGCTCAAACTGGAACTGATCCTGTATGAACTTGAAGTCTAAAGTAAATAATTACTAGTACTGTAAAAAAAGTGTTACCATGTTGAGCCGCCCAGCATCATCGTCACAGCGTAGGTCCTCAGGCCTCAGGTCTGAGATGTCTCATGCCATTGTTGTTAGGGTTCGCAGTGCATCGCATCGCCATCGGATTCAGATGGTCGCGGTCACGACGGCGTAGTATGGTTGTTGTGGTCTTCGTGTCCCGTCGTCTCGGTGTTTGCAGCGATCGTTGCTTGAGCCAGAGCTGCATGTTACAAGTATGAAGTATATTAAAAAAGACTTACTGACTGTGTCTTGCTTCCAACTTGAACTGGTGGTCTGCCATTCTCATTTTTTTCACCATCACCTCCAGCGTCATGGGGTCGTGGCTCGTGGCTGCGTGACGCGTCGTCGCGCATTGTGTGTCATGTAGTGTTAAAGTGTAAAATAGACAATAATAATAAACTTACTTTTGTCGTCGTCTCGTATGGTTGGTACGCTCAGCATTTAGTTATTCCAATTATCCTAGTACGTTTCCGCAGTGAATGAGTGACTATGAAGCTTCAGAAATGTCGACTTCTAAACCTTGAAGTCCGTCAGTGCCAGTAGCCACTCCGGACGGTCCCAACCCCTTCTGGGAACTGCTTGGAAGTTCCCGCCCGTCGGCTAGCACTGTTTGGCGCTCACGTACACAGGGTCTGACAACTCTTGACCTGACAACTCAAGAATTGAGCACGCCTTACGTGGCAGACGAATGAATGAATCAGTCAACATCTGACTAATGATTATGTAAATAATGAGCCGCAAGCAAGGTTTCTGCTGACGCCAGGCGGCACTTCCCAAGTTATCTAACTTATCCATTACAATTGCTTTTGAATACATTCTTTGTCACGCCAACACAGAACTCTACTCGAACAAGTCCCCAACTTCCGATATCCTGGGAATCTCCATTCTACTCGACGTCAACGTCGCCTGCTTTTTCGGCCTTGCTACCCACTCCACAATGTATGAAAGATCACACCACCAAGATCGTTTCGCTTCATTGTCACCAGGCTCGCTAAAGTGGAGCCAGTGCCGCTCGCAGTCCCTTTCTCCAAAGCAAAACGTTCACGTTCGCTTCACCCAGTGCAAAGGTAAAATTTTTGTTCCAGTGTTCCAGTGTGTCGAACGCCATACCCGGTGCCCGCGATGAGTGCTGAGCACAGGATGTACCACATGGGATAGCGGGCGACAACGCAAGCCCAGAGGTTTGGGAGGACTTGAATGGCCAAGGAGCCCACAGTGAAGGGACTGAGCGAAGACGCCGCAGATGAAGCGACTGACGACGTAAGCCTCGTGGCCCTAGCGAGCAGTCCAGACAAGTCTGGAAAGGCGACGCACATGGATAACACCAGCGAGGTGACCATGAACGAGACAGCAACACCCCCGAGCATGCTGCTCGAGGGAGAGTGCGATGCCCAGAGTTGCATGAACGGTGCACGCACGGGCCAACAGCACGGTGCGATTGCACACAGCCAAGGTCCCAGTGCGTGGGCAGAACGCCACGCCAGCTGCACAACGAGCAGCGGCTCCCGAGCCCCAGACAGGATCATCGACGATCCAGGCAGATGCATCAAGCCCAGCCCATCCGACCAAACCCCAGCAGCCGAGGCCGTAAGCATACCAGCACCCCCGAGCATGCTGCTCAAGAGGGAGCAAGGTAGTCGAAGGACGAGCGACTGTGCCAACGAAGTGGTCCACACCCGAAGTGGAACCAAGGCCAAAGATGGCGTCGCGAGCCATCAAGACCACTGCCGGTACATGGATAGGCCACGCGACGACATACCTGAGCCATGCACATCACCTACGAAGTGTCCAAAGCGACCTATCCAGCCCGCCAATCCACCACACCGACGTGGACGACTTAAGACGCGACACCCGAGGGTAAATCAAGCACGCGTATATGAGGAAACGCGCACCCATGCCGCAGTCACACGGAATATGGTCGGGCTAGGCAAATCGGGTCCACCGGGTCCATCGGATACAGACCAGAGATGTTGGGGGAGCATCGTAGGACAGCCGAAACCAAGGACGAAGGATAGCGAGCCCGTTACACGAAGACCATGCGCGCCCATTGCCAGGATATGCAAACGCGCCGCGACTTACCAAATCGGGCCACCGCGCAGCCGCCGCGTTCAGTTAATACTCGGACACACCATTATTTACAGATGAAGAATTACAATCGTTTATTCGAATTTTCTGAGGTACTCTCTCACTTATTCCTCATCATTTGGTTGTTCCAAACTCCATACCGTTTGAGGGGGGGTGTTGGAATTGGAATAGGAGTTCAACCAGTATGTAGCCACTTACTTGCTTACCTAATCACGTCTCTACTCGACACGCATTCCTGTAGTGTACAACTCAGCGACTTACACTGAGTACTCCTACAGCAAATTCTACAGGTTTCAATGTTTCAACATTCATCACCCCCCTTTTATTTCATGCCAGATCATGTTTACACATCCATGTTTGATTATCATAGCCTGTTTTCACCTAACGCTCTTGCATGTTGATTTTGGGCTTATCACTAGTCTTGGAGAGTGGATAAGTGCCATTTTAAATACCACAGCGTGATGTGACGCACGCTACAGATAATAACGAGTATAGGTATACTATGTAATCATCTAATTTTTAGGATTGGATTAGATTCGACGTGGTAAATGGGGCGAGACCGGCCAGGTGACCTTTGTTTCGGAGGTCAGGGGAAATAACCATAGCCGAGTAGTACCAATCGAACAATCCCTCCCGTCCATGCATTCCTATCCATGTGCACACAATGATGCTGACAGAATCAGACGGATCATTGGCAACTTGAGTGTCACCGGATCCAACGTGGTTGACTGCAGCTGCGCATCAAATACTGGGTGCATCCGCAGTACACGTGTGTGCACGACATTGCTGACAGATCATTAATCGATCATTGACGGACTTGGCAAACTTGAATGTCCCAGCTTGCTCAGGAACTACAGCATTGTCTGGCCCTTGCATCACATTCGCCTAATCCTGCAGCAAATTCCATGGCAGAGGAGCCTTCTACAGACTACTGTGTAGTATCTATGGCACCATTGGATGTCGGTAGGCCAAATATTATTTCTGGGAGTAGAACTCATAATTCAGTCATTAACAGCCTCCCTAGCTACGAGCCAGTGTCCCAGCAAGTTGTTGCAAGTACTCCGCTTCAAAAAACTTGAAGGGTTCAGGGTTCATCGAGAGAGACATAGTCTACAGGACAGCAGTCGTAAAGGACAACATCTCAGAATCCAGTCTAACACATCTGGATTGCTTTGCATATCGAAAAAATCATATACAGCATCCAAAGTTCGTAAAGGGAACCAGATGTTGAACCCCACCATGCTGGTTGCTTCAGCTTTCGACCCAGTGGATATCCCTGCCTCTATCGACCATGTACCAGATTGCATCAACCTTTCCATTCTCAATGACGGCCCGCGGCCACGCTTAATCTCAGTAAGTGGCTGTGGTTTGCGTGCCCTCTCCAAAATGTACGGAAAGTCATCCACTGATTTATTCTGCTGCTAGGACTACCCCCTTCTATCTTGGGCAGAGCATGATCGAGAGGATTTCCTCAGAGAATTGTTACACTTAGAAGGGCGTTGTGGTGTTACTATTTGCACAACGTGCAAGGACCATCCAGCGTTGTATCGTTGTCACGACTGCTTTGGCCTTGATATGTTTTGCAAGGATTGTGTTGTTTTAACACATAAATGCCTTCCATTACATTCAATCCGGGTACACTTCCAATTCCATGTGAAATGAGTATTTGTGACGTCTTGGACCCAGGAATGGACTGGCGCATTCTGGATTTGAACGTGCCTGAAAGATCTTGGACTCGTTATTCAACTTGGACATCAACCAGGTTCTGCGTGCTATCTGCCAAAGCCACCTCACTCCGACGACTTTCTCATCATTAACAACAACGGTATCCATTCAGTGATGCTACATTTCTGCGGTTGTGAAACTGCCAATACGCATATCCAGCAGCTCCTTTGGCACCGCCTGTTTCCTGCGAGTACTGACAGACCATGTACTGCAGCCATGTTTAGCATGCTTGAAGAATATCACCTTCTTTCTCTAGAGTCGAAAGTTTCATCATATCACTATTACGCTGCCCTTGCTCGTCGTAACAACAACACAGGCCTAACACCATCAAAGGTATGGAGCACCCACTCATTACTTTCTCATTTTTGGTTGACATTCTAACGCAGGATCGTTACGAACAATTTATGCAAATCATTCAGGAGTGGCACCATCTAAAAATGTTGAAACGAGTGGGCCGAGGCCACGATCCTGCGGGTGTTGACAACACAAAGGAAGGAGAGTGTGCTGTTCTTTGCCCGGCATGTCCTCATCCAGGCAAGAACCTGCCTGACGACTGGGATAAAGTACCAACAGATAAAGAGTGAGTTTTTTCCTCTGCTGCCCAAGCCTCCAGTTCGAGACTGATCGTTTAAAGGTGGCTCTATGCCCTTTTCATCGCCATAGATGCCAATTTCCGTTTGAAGCGTCGGCTCAGTTCGAAGGATTCAGTTGACCCCAGTCTCAGTCGGGGTTGGTCTTACTTTGTCGAGGAGCTCTCGTACAAACTGTATTTAAGCGAGCACTCTAATACCCATCAAGAGGTAAGTAGCCTCCTCATGGGCAGAACTGGACAATGATACATTTACAGAAAAGTGCATGCTCAAGCCATGATGCAATAAATGGTGCCGACACGAAAACTTCAGTAGGGCTAGCTGCGACAGGCATGGGAAGTGTCTGCTGTGCTCGACATGAAATAAAGCTTGCTGGGGGTGTGGGTGATCTGCAGAAAGGCGAAAGGTATGTCCATCATTAAGCAGCGTCAATATACAACTGGATCTGACCCGTCTTGCAAGATACGTAAATATGGATTATTTATTCTTTTCCGCATTGAGGGGTACTGCGGTCAAATGCGTCAATGTGTCATATGATATCGTTTGTCAGTGGGAACGTCATTTGTGGGAGCGTATGCTCACACTTCCCTTTACGCTACACTTTCCATTCATGGAGAGGAAAGTCATGACCTTCATTCCGAAATTCCACCTCCCCGCTCATGTTGCCGAATGTCAGTGGAAATAC
This sequence comes from Melanogaster broomeanus, assembly GCA_014904935.1. NCBI lineage: Eukaryota > Fungi > Basidiomycota > Agaricomycetes > Boletales > Melanogastraceae > Melanogaster > Melanogaster broomeanus. The sequence goes on from MU123978.1 coordinate 17,104, forward strand.
TCATTTAACTATATCAGAGGGGCTGCTCGAACCGACAGTGAAGCCCCCGAGCGAGGATGGTCAACACTTAACGCAGCTGCATCAAGCATGAAAGAAATGGGCCCTGGCTATAGATGCGACGTGCTTGATGACCTCATGGGTGACAGTAATTGGAAAAAACGCATTGGCCTCGGTGAGTATTACAGTGCAACAACTCTGTTTGATTTTTACTGATGGGGTATAGGCGAAACAATTCTCCGCAAGATTATCGAAGCCATTCCAGAAAGAAACGAACACAAAGAAGACTTGTATGAATTCGAGAAGTCGCTCTCGGCCAGGTATGCAAAGGAACTTGCAAAATGGAAAACGGAGGTCGAGGCATGGGAGCATGATAGATCGCGACCCAACCCGTTTGAAGTCAAGTCTGCCTGTAAGTGTTTAAGTCATCATCTGGCATACGTGTATGCTAAGGTCATTGCTAGCGTTCACACAAGCGAGTATCTGGTTGCAGTTAGCGAATGATGAAGCGAAGCGTGCTATGGAGTCTAACGTACTGCCCATAGATCTGGAGATCTCTCCAAGCATACTTATCAGCATGAGTATCGACTTTGAGGATCAACAGTAAGTTGTGCCTTTCTTCCAGGGTACTTGGACGTTCATTGAGTCTCGAACTTGAAGGAGACGCCTTCATGCTGATTCCGGTAAACTCGGGTTACATGCAACTGATCAACAGAAGGCTAGGATGCAAGAACGTACCAATGCACTCATGCGACATATAGAGGCTTGGGCTAATGTCCAAGTCTTATATATTCCTGGAGTCGCGTCTATTCGAGCGAGGTCTGTCGTCAACTCCGAGTCAGCCCTGAGACCACAGGACTTTAATCTGTGGCTTCCTTCTGCACTTCAACGCCAGGTTCTGTGCGACACGAGGCTTGAGGAAATCGAATGGAAACTCCTGTTTTGGTCAGGCACACGATGCCCTGAACGAACTCCGTCAAGTGTTGCGTTCCCGTTCTTATATGTTATGCTTCAAGGACAGGTTCCTCCGTGGCCAGGGGGCAAATACACAAGCACGCAATTGCCTCAAGTCGGTCGACACAAAGATTGACCGCAGTGCTGGTGAAGTACCGTACTGCTCATGGTGCCTTACTCGCTCTCTCACCTCTGCTTGGTAAGGTGGGCTGGATGAATTCCCTCCGCCCCCTCGAGAATGAAGATATCCGTGCAATGACCGAAGGGACCAATGATCGTCCGACAGAAGGGCGTCGACGACTTTTGTGGATTTGGTTGGTGTGTGGATACAGTGAGAGTAACGCAGAGCAAGACGGGGACGAGAGCTTGCAAGATGGTACGTTCTCCTGTGTAACGTGCCCCTGAGGTCGTATTGACACAGACAAGCAATCCGTATCGAATGGTGCAAAATCCGTGCACATGCTCATCATTGGGCGGAGGAAGTAGATCTTCTATTTGAGGAGCAGTGACGTATACTCCAATTCCTTCGTTGGGAGGTGAATTGGTGGTCTGACAGACAAAGCTGGGGGTTGACGAATGATCTGGTGGTCAACGAGGGTCTGAAGGCATATGCCTTGCGACAGGCGGTGCTTCGGGTGGAGTTGGGGAAATATTTCACTCGCACTTGGTGTAACACAGACAAGTACAGTGAATTGGGGGATGACGGTAGATGCATGTTTGAAAATGATTTGGGTAGGTCGTTACAACCGGCCTGTATGCACTAGCAGTAGGCTCGTCATTTTTACAAAACATCATTGGCATATATTGCAAGACGAAGCGAGATGGCATCATGGCAGGAGGGAGCTGTGATCGCAGTAATGCAGTGGAGTACTACAGTGGTCTCTGATTCACCACTGCGACATCTTGCAACATGGTACTCCAAGTCGCACGTGGTCCCTTATTCACAGTGTGTTGCAAGACATCGCGGATGTGTCATGACACACAGAGCATAATGAACACAACGTGATCACGTGACGTGACGATTGTCAGCACCATCAAACATGTTCTGCCGCAAAGGACAACCTCATGCGACGCGACACCAGGCACCCCATCGCTGGCAGAACTGTCGAACGCAACATAATCGCAAAGTTTATTGCATCTGCCCAGGAAGGCAACTGTTCTGATAAATCCCTCAGGTGCCCTAAATCTCCCAGACATTCCCTGTATGTTGTCTCTTGCACTACCTCTTTCCATCCCTTGACATGGCTACTGTTCACGGTCCAATATCCACTGTCCACCCGTCACCATTCAGGACGGCACACAATGCGTCGCATCCGCGGTCTTATACTCAATCTTCGGTGAGTTGTTTCTTCGAGTATTTTTCCCTCCGACCGGTAACTGGAACTTCCTACTCAGGCACCCTCCACCAAACCTCCTTTGACACAGCCCAATCCTCGGAAAGATGCATTCTATGGGCATGAGCAAACTTCCAGGCTATGCGTCTGATTCATCACGCACTTATTCGCATGTCCAGAGTACCCAACGTCTTCATCCGGATCTACCGTCAAGCTCCCACAATTTATCGCCTATGCACTTCACTGAACTAAACTCCATCCCTCCGTCACATTCGCACCATTAGTTCTCCTACAACGTCTAAAGGCACATTTTCTGACTGCCTGTGGCTCCTCAGGCCACCGGTTGTTTGTGTCCGCGTTCATGCTAGCATCCAAAGTTATTTGCGATGACACTTATTCGAACAAATCGTGGTCCATCGTCGCTCAAGGGATGTTCCAACCCAACCATGTCCACTTCGCATCATCGGCATAGCAAACACCCATACACTTCTGCGTCGGCAAATTTGACTAGTGACAAAACAACCGATGTCTTGACCCTCCACTTCGGCACCTACATGTCTTCCCAATTGCTTGAAGTTTTACGAGCGCGCCTATCACCACTGTACGAGGTTGATAATTCCTCTCAATCCCAGCAGTGAAGCACCCAAAGACTATCGCAAGGCGTAGCCTGAGAATACAACACAGAGACTGAGGGAAAGATGTTAGGAAACGATATTGCGGAGCACCTAATCTGCAAAGCAGGAGGTGTTTAAGCGTAATGAGATTGAGAGAATATTACAAGCCCAATTGGAGTCTTTGAGGAGAAGATCCAAGAGAACTAAACTGGAGTTCCCTGGACGTTGTATTCGAGTATATATACTACAGAGCGAACCTACCCTAAACTACGATAAGTAAGCATATGATGTCATAGTGGAGTAATGAGGCTGTTCATAGAATGGAAGAGAAGCATAGAAGGTCACAGCCTTGTGGAGCGGAATGTTCTAGAGTAACATGAGGTAAAGCATGAGGTATGATGTCATAGGTCTAGGCATAGTCATGTGATGAGATAAGATGCATAGGTCACGTGATATAGATAAGATAAGATAGAAGTCACGTGACTAGGAAAAGGTGAAAATAATAGGATCGTAACACTACCCCCCGTCTAGGGTTCGACTTCCAGGCGAGACCAAATAGATTTAGCCGTTGTCATATTTTCATATGGAGTAAATAGCGAATCAAAGAGCTCCCGTGCCATTCGGAGTTTGCGTGGAGCAGAAGGTTTAAGACTGATAGAAATCTCGAATAGCGTCCTTTGAATTTTCGAGATGAGCTTCTGGCTCCCAAGTTCTTTCGTCATCCCCATAGCCTTTCCAGTGAACGAGGAATTCGAGTCTGTTTCATACTAGGCGAGAGTCGACAATTCGGTCAACTTCAAACTCTTCATTGCCCTCTTCAGTGACTAGCACTGCACCGGGTTTATCGGCTTTCTGTCCATTAAGCTTTTCCTTATATGGTTTAACACGTGACACGTTCACAACCGGGTGAATACGCATCGAGGTGGGGAGGCGGAGTTTGACCGCATTGTCTCCGTGAATAGATATAATCGTGTAAGGGCCAAGCCATTTCTCGGTAAGCTTTCGAGAATCACGATTTAATTTAAGGTTTGAAGTGCTGAGCCACACTTTATCGCCTATTTTGTAAGCTGGTGCGTCAGATCTCCGTTTATCCGCTTGGGATTTCATTCTATCTTGAGATTTTGAAAGATTGTCCTTTGTTTCCTGAAGCGTGTCTGATAATCCCGATAAGAAGTCGTTAAGAGCCGGAATATTAGAAGCAATGGGTTCTATTCCCATGCGCGGCTGGTACGTTCTTGTTATCTCGAATGGGGATTTTCCAGTGGCAGATTGTGCCTTGCTATTGTAGGAAAACTGTGCTATCGGAAGCCAGTCCGACCATTCTTTCTGTTTCTCCGTGGTGAATAACCTTAAATACTGTTGTAGGTCACGGTTCAACCGTTCCGTCTGTCCATCCGTCTGGGGGTGATAGGCAGTACTAAGCTTCAGCGTAATGCCAAGAGCTTTTCCAAGTTCCTTTGATAAGTTACTAGCGAACTGCGGTCCGCGATCCGATACCATAGATAAAGGAAGGCCCTTGTCTTTCCAAACGTGGGCGAGGTACAATTTGGCTGTTTCTAACGCCGAAATTGCCTTGATGCAGGGAATAAATATAGCTTCTTTGGAGAATCGATCAACAACCACTAGGATTGAGTCGAAGCCGTTCGAAAGCGGAAGGTCCGTGGTGAAATCGATGGATATATCTACCCAGGGTCCTTCTGGAATAGGTAGCGGCATGAGTTTGCCGGCTGGTGCTTTATTGGTGCCTTTAAACCTTGCACAGCGATCACATCGTGACACATAGTCCTTGATATATTTAGAAAGTCCTGGCCATGTGAATGACCGTTTAACCAGCTCCTCGGTTTTAGCTTCTCCGGGGTGCCCAGCGACGTACGTGTCGTGGTGTTTTTCAGTAATAAATAGGAAAAGTTCCTCGTCATGCGGGACGAAGATGCGGTTGTCACATAGATAAAGTCCATGGAGTTCGGTTAATCCGTATTTTTGGATGTCACTTTCTGTGACGTTTTTAGATTTTTCTTTAATGTGAGAAATAATGTCCTTTTCGTAAGCTTCGATATAGACAGTCTTTCTAGCTGCCCCAATCCACTCGGCCGGTATGAGGGTAACACCTTTGTTGTCTGAGTCTATGCCATCTGCATGATCTACGCGACGCGATAAGGCATCTGCCTTCCCCATACTTGATCCAGCTTTGTGTAATAGTTTAAAGTTAAAGCGCGATAGATATAGCGCCCATCGTGCCTGCCTCCTGTTTAAGTCCTGGGAAGACATAAAATATTGAAGGTTTTTGTGATCACTCCAAATTTCAAATTCGAAGCGACCTCCTTCTAAATAGTGTCGCCAATCTTCTAGAGATCGGATAATCGCCAACATTTCTTTATCGGCAATTTGATAATTACGTTCGTGTTCGTTAAATGAATGTGAGGAATAGGCACAAGGTCGCCATTTGCCGTCAGGGCATTCCATAGATAGAATGGTGCCAGTAGCGAAATCAGAAGAGTCACATTCGACTCGGAAATGAGCGTCGATGTCTGGATAGACGAGAATAGGTGCCGTTGTGAAGCGTGATTTAAGCGTGTCAAACGCTTTCTGTCGTTCTAGGGTCCATTCGAATATGATGTCCTTCTTGGTAAGATCGTTAAGTGGACGAGCAATAGTTGCAAAACCCTCGATAAATCTTCGGTAGAAGTTGGCCAGACCAAGAAACGCTCTCACGTCCTTGACCTTTGTAGGAACTGGCCACTCCAGAATTGCTTTTACTTTAGTCTCGTCCATACGGATTCCTTCCGTGTTTACGATCATTCCCAAGAAATCCACTTCTGTGACCGAGAAGGAGCACTTCTCTGGTTTCACGAATAGATCATGTTCTTTTAGTCGTCGAAGGACTTCTAGAACGATCTTTTCATGTTCCACTGGGTCATCCGTTTTGGTGAATATCATGAGGTCATCTATATATACAATGCAGACGTTGTCCATATCAGCGAAGATTTCATTCATCATCGCTTGAAATGTGGCTGGTGAATTGCACAGCCCGAAATACATAACTAGGGGTTCGAAAGCGCCAAGATGACAAACGAAGGCTGCTTTCCATTCGTCGCCTTTCTTGATTCTAACGTTATTGTATCCCCACCGTAAGTCCATTTTCGTAAATAACTTTGCCCCTTTGAGTTTGTCGACGAGTTGCGCAATTAGGGGTAAAGGATAGTTGTTTTTCACGGTATGTTCATTTAAATAACGGTAATCTTGCACCATACGCTTCTTGCCGTCTTTCTTTGGTACAAAGAAGACTGGTGACGTCTGCTCGGACTTAGAAGGTCTGATATAACCCTTAGCTAGCTGGTCGTCAATGAACTCTTTGACTTCCTGCTGCTCCGATGTAGGATAAGGGAATCATTCGTCCCTTTTTGGGAATGAATCCTTCTTTCATGTCTATAGCGTGGTCCCATGGCTTGTACGTGGGCATGCGTTCTGATGCTTTCTTGGAGAACACCGATAAATATTCATGATACGCCTTTGGAACAAGTTCCTCAGGTAATTTGTCCTTGGGTTTTTCGGTAACAATCTCTCTGAGAAGCCGATAACCCTCTATGTCCTGGATTATTTGGGTCCAGTTGATCTTCTTTTTCTCTTTTTCATATAGCGAACATGTGTCAGGACACCGTGAGAGTGTGACTTTACCCGTTGACAAATCAATGTCAGGGTTGTGCTTTACGAGCCATGTGAATCCAATTATAACAGCGACTGTGCCAAGGTCAGTTACTTCTGCCTGTACTAGCTCGGTGTGTCCTTGGAAATCCATAATGAACTCTGTAGCGTGGGTTATGTCACCACTTCTATTTTTGGTTCCATCTACATTAAATACGGGAATAGGACGATCTAGTCGTCGTAAGGGAAGTCCGTTTTCCATTGCCCATTTCCGATCAATGAAAGTGTCATTGGCTCCGGAATCTAGAAGAGCTTTTGTTTTTATTTGTTTTTCTTTGGTTTGGATTGTGATATCGAGCAGCGTTTCTCTTTTCTGCTTCACGTTCCGTACCAGTATTTTCTCCGGGATTTCATAGATAGAATCCGAGACCGTAGCTTCTTTATTTTTTTGTGATTTGTTAAAAGGAGAATTAAGCACAGGATCGCGCCTGCCGAGCTCCATCTTTGCAGACGAAGACCCCCCTTCGGGCCGTAAAGGCTTATTGCGTAAACAAACAGAACAGTTACAATAACTACCCGAGTGCTCATCAGACGCACTCTTATCCTGAGAATAACTACCAGAAGACCATGACTCATCTTCTTGTCCCAAAATGGAGAAATGATTCTTGAAAGAGAGTTTTACATCTCCGCCTTGAACACCCAGTTCATTCAAGGGGCGAATCCTTTTCCCTGCGCTTTCATTAAAGCGATGTGTAAATTAAAGAAATGAGTTTTTGCTTCTTCGAAGTTCATTTGTTTAAAGTTCTTTTGGAGGTACTCTTTCTTCTTGGAGTATTGCATAAATAGATTTGGACGAATTTCTCTATTCGTCCACAAGGGTGGAGTCTGTGTCCCCTGTTGGTTCTTCGTTACCCATTTCATTTGGTAACAATCCGAGAGCTCGTCCGACTTCCATGTATTGTGCAAGTCGTTCATCGGCTTCTTCCTCTTCAAGAGTTGTGGCGACTGGGTCATGTGGCCTATTCTGCCGCCATTCATCAAGGTCATGTTGGTTCTAGCCATCATGTCCTTCCCAACCGTCATTCTCTTCCCATCCACCGTCGTCGGGTGGACCATTCCAGTTATTGTCCTCAGGTACCCAGGTACCTTCGGTTCTCCAGTCGTTAGGACCTGTTTGTCCTTGTTTCATCTTCTACATAAAGGGTAACATTATCTGGGTTCGTCCAGACGATCCTGATAAAGTATCCCTTGACATCTAGTCGAAAAAGGAAGTGACGAGAGAGAATGAATGTTGCAAGGCAGTAAGCGAGCCAAGCGAGGAATGCGATGAGGATAAGAATAGCAATCATCTAGAATGCGTATTTCTGGTAAGGTTTTCTTGCAAGACGTTGAGAACGACGAAGGATTCTTTTATTCCTTTCGTTGCACGTGAATTCAGGAGGGGTGGGATTGTTCGGATCTACTTCGTCAGGGTTGATGTTCCACCCGAAGTCTTGTACTAGGTTGTCAAATTCAAGCTTCGGTGGTTCTGGGATTTCTTCTTTAATAATTTGAGGGAGCTGCGACTCAACCTCTTCTTCTTCTTTAAGTTCTTCCTGTAATAGGTTAAACCTAAGTTTAGACTGTTCCTCTCTTTGTTCCCGTCGTAGGCAACGAGGTGTTGTAAACTATATCTTCTTCACCAAGGGGGGACACTTATCACCCGCGCCCTAGTCTTGTGAACTATCGGATCTCAATCTCCGACTAGTTCCTATCGTAAAGTACGTAAACAGTACTAAAAACTTGGTGGCCTCACGAGGACCCTATGTGTAATATTTCGACGTTCCCGGTCAGGGGACTTGGCGATCGCTCGAGATCGACGTCTATAACCGACAGCCCTTAAAGTGACTGCGGACTCCCAAGGGCGAAAACCTTGCAGGGACTACTAAAAGATACGTATGGCAAATGCCCTATGACTAGTCTCGTTAACCCTCGAGTCCGGGTGTGGTTTGGTAGTTTAGTTCTAATGAAGCACCCAAAGACTATCGCAAGGCATAGCCTGAGAATACAACACAGAGACTGAGGGAAAGATGTTAGGAAACGATATTGCGGAGCACCTAATCTGCAAAGCAGGAGGTGTTTAAGCGTAATGAGATTGAGAGAATATTACAAGCCCAATTGGAGTCTTTGAGGAGAAGATCCAAGAGAACTAAACTGGAGTTCCCTGGACGTTGTATTCGAGTATATATACTACAGAGCGAACCTACCCTAAACTACGATAAGTAAGCATATGATGTCATAGTGGAGTAACGAGGCTGTTCATAGAATGGAAGAGAAGCATAGAAGGTCACAGCCTTGTGGAGCGGAATGTTCTAGAGTAACATGAGGTAAAGCATGAGGTATGATGTCATAGGTCTAGGCATAGTCATGTGATGAGATAAGATGCATAGGTCACGTGATATAGATAAGATAAGATAGAAGTCACGTGACTAGGAAAAGGTGAAAATAATAGGATCGTAACAAGCAGCAGGTCAAGAGTTTCTTGCCTATCGGCTCGTTAACCCTGCTTTCCAAGAAAGTCGCCTCTCAGACCGGTGACGTAAGGATGCTTTTGGAGGTCCTGCAAGGTGCAATAGATCTCGCTGTATCGTCTTCTACGACAGGTCCAGAGGAGAACCCTCTTGCTGCTCCAGCGCCTGTCATCATGCCGAACCATATCTTGTCCACGCTCAAGGCATACTTTCCTTCCAGCAGGACAGCTCGTTGCAATCCTTCGACTTCTGGCTGCGTTTCCTCCTCTTCTAGCAGCAGTGAGATAGCCACGAAAGTTTGAGACCTCGGCTTACAACCAAGATTAGTGCTGTTTGCAATTGACCTCACATCATGGAGGGCAGAGGCCGCTCCTTCCTTATCCTCTACCCCCCTCCTCCCCTTCTCCCACCAAGAGCTCCACAATCTCAAAACTTGGACACGTTGAGCTTTCTCATCTCCATTCGTACTACACCACGATCCTCGATTGCTCCGATAACGGAATCTTCACTCCCGTCTCTCACAGCGAGTCCTCAGATCTGATTGGTGTGTTGGAGATTTCTGGGCTTGTGTCATCCTCTGTCCCTTACTCAGCAATCATGTCTCCCTCGAAATCAGGTCGTTGTGGCTTTCGTCGTTCGCCGTCGTTTGGGGCTCTGGGCAAGGGTTCTGCTGTTGACCAAGATATCAAAATCATTGACTCGGTTCATGTAGAAGAGGTACTATGGGGATTGGGCTTGGGCATAACAACAGAAGGTACAGACCCACGAGAGGAAGAAGTGTAGGATAGACAGATTTCCAAAGACATCAAGGCAACTCGGCCTTCTGGACGAGAACAGGATCATATCCTGAATGAGGCATTCGAAGATTGAGACCGCAACTTGGTAGAAAGAAAAATACTGTATGAGTACCACTGCTATACAGCCACTTCACACCTCTCGTACTTACGCTTCACTTCATTTCAAATGAGTGCATTTTTAATCCCGGGCCCACTGGCGCGTTTTTGTCCCATCCACCCTCCCCAACCTGTTTTCAACCCCACCAGTGCGTTTGTAGCCCTACCCATACGTTTTTAATCCCATGCACATGTTTGACAGCGTGAGGGGGACAGTGGCAACGAGCATGGGGATCCGGGTGTGTGGGCGGGCGCGGAGATTAAAGTCGGGAGCATGATGATAAGTGGAGAGAGAGAACATGTTGCAAAAATTGCAAGCATAATATGGCACATTGCAAGACGCTGTACAAGTCAGTGTGAGATCTTGGGACGATGTGGGGGGAAAAGTGATTGCAACACTTTGCAAGAAGTGGACTATAAGGGAGGGATAATTCAAGATTGCAAAATGTCGATGCAGCCTGAGGGGGAAATTGATTGCAACACTTTGCAATGTCTTGCAATACAAGGCTTCAAGTTGCTTGCAAGCAGAAGTGTGTGTAGTATGTACATTGAACTAGCGTATTTCCTGCAAAATGATCTAGCGGTAGTTAGCGGATTTACTGCAACAGGCTACCAGGATCTGGTGCACACACTCCATCTGTCTTGGTTTTCATTCCATTCCAATTGCTGAAGGCCGAAACGATGTTTTCTGCAATTTACACAAGGTTTCCTGTTGCACCAAAAGTCATCATCTATGATTTCGCCTGCCAGCTAGCTCCATACTGCTTGGTACGGGAAGCATGCTATTTTCAAAACACCCGATTCCTCATTGATGAGATGCATGCACATGATCATAGTCATTGTGGCAGAGCATGCTTTGCCAGTAATGTCATGCGGTACGATGACCAAATCCGAGCAGTCAACACAAGTGCAGCAGAATGTGGTAACAAAGGGATGAAAAGAATCCGTAAAAGTGTTAGCTTCATGGCCTACAATCATGCAGTACAATTCACAAAGGTATTTCTTGACATCTGGAACTGCAACACTATCTTGTGAATCCTCAAAGCATGAAATGTCTTGTATTTAGCAGCTGCACTCTATCTATCTATGTAGTATTAGAAGTGTCCTATGGATATCATCTAAAGAATGTATGGTATATAATATATAATTATTATTGCAGATGAGAATCAACTGCTAGTCACAGCTAGGCACTCTCAGCTAGTGCAGCGGCAGTCCGAGCTCTTTCCTCTGCCAATTGTCGAGCATGCTCCTGTTGGAAGTGTGCATTCTGTGCATTTACTGTAAGACCTACGGGCAGGCACTTCATGAGTTTGACTCACATAGACTGGACTTAACCCCCCAGTAGTAACACTAGTACCTTGGCCATATAGCTCAGTGGTTAGAGCGCCTGGTATAAACCTAGGAGGTTGCCGGTTCAATCCCGGCTCTGGTTGCATTTTCTATATGGTAGCAGCAAATGTTGCAAGAGGTCACATGGATCCTTAGTAAGTCCTGATCATATGATACATATGGATAGAAAAGGCAACTGCCCCTGAGGCCTAGGCACAAGCAGTTGTAAGCCCTTAATCCATCACATGACAAAAGGCAAAAAGGTTTAAAGCCAACTCTTGTTAGACAAGTAGCCTGGAAAATGCCCAGATTGTGGACCATGTTGGAAGTGTGCATTCTGTGCATTTACTGTAAGACCTACGGACAGGCACTTCATGAGTTTGACTCACATAGACTGGACTCAACCCCCCAATAGTAACACTAGTACCTTGGCCATATAGCTCAGTGGTTAGAGCACCTGGTATAAACCTAGGAGGTCGCCGGTTCAATCCCAGCTCTGGTCACATTTTCTATAGCTCCTCCTCTGCATGGTGGACCTGCACATTGAGAGCCGTAATATCTCTAATAGTCAGTCTTTCCAATTGAGCATGTTTCTTTGTCATTGTATATAACTCTTCCTCAAGGTCCCTTGAACTCGCCTTGAGGACTGCTTTCAGAGCAGGTGATGTAAAGGCAAAAGCCTTTCCATTAGAGGTGAGAATAGTCTCTGGTCGAGCAATAAAGAGGAAAATATATGGTCGACATGCAATCTGCAACCACTTGAGCTGGATAGATGAGGTTAGGTGAGGGAAACTAAATCAATAAAGATATACTGACCGCTTCAAGAACCCGTGCACAACGCTTACTGTGGGCCTTTCCCTGTTTCTTGTCATCAGAGATATACACTGCTATAGAATGGTGAATAAAACATTAGCACAGTGCATGTAACACCTACCACATGGCTTATTCTGTGCATGCGAGGACTGCAAAGCACCACCATGCTCTGTAGCTTCCTCCGGTGTGTCACCTACTTGGTTGTCCTCCACTGCTGGCAATGCCCCAATACCACGGTCACTACATGATACAGTATCCTCTACGGCGCTTGCCCCTGCTGACTGCTCGTCCAATGGCAGATCCTGAGCTCCATCAACTACTAACCCTTCAAGGTTCCCTCCCACACCTGCAAGACCCAGTGCTTCCAGTATGTTGAGCATCTGCTCTGGGGTAAATATTTCGCCCACAGCCTGCTCATAGCCAGTCATCGGCGGTACACTAGTCCCATCACCACCCACACGTCCACCTTCAGCTCCAAACGGCATGCGGGTCTGAAAGTCGAAGCTGGATGGTTCAGGTAAAATCGGAGAGCCGAATGCTCGAGGTTGGCCATTCGTCAACTCTGCCAACTGCGATGGTGGCTCAACTCGAGGTAACTGTGATTGTTGAATGTAGTTCTGTAACATAAGTGAGCAAGTTATAGATACAATGCGTGTAACGTACCATTAAATTTCATCCAGCGTTCTGGACATTTGTAGGAGGGAAAACAGTCAGGGAAGGATCAGGAATATCGTGTTGATGGACTGGCACAAACGTGCATTGTGGCGGCAACACAACGTCAAGTTGCATAGTTGCGCTATTATCTGTACCTATCTGGGATCTCGAGTCCATCCCATCATCACCACAAGGCTGAGTCCTCTGCAAAATGGTCAAATAAAAGTTGATCAAGGCCACAGGCCACACACCGATCGTTTACGTGATGTTTCGGCTCGACGATGGATGCAGTCAGAGCCTTTGAAGGCAGCAGGCGCTCCAGAGCTATCATAGCACCCTTGGTGGCAATGTCTTTTCCCTTTCAGAGCTGTAGGTTAACATGTCTTGCCAGGAATATGGTTTGCTCATGAGAGTTCATGGTAGTATCAATGAGTTAATGTTGTCGAAGGTAGTGAAACGCAACCACAGAACGAATGAGATAGAGGATTAAGCAAAAATGAAAGGACAAGGTTGTCGATGCAGAGGGTGTAGAATGAATGACACAGAACAAAGCAAAGTTGGAAGCAGTCACCATCACAGACAGCGAGTGTGCCACAGCCAGCATTGAGGACGTGCAAACGGTGAGTGATGATGGATAGAGTTGGGACGAAGGAAGAAGGAGCTATTATCAACAATCGCGTGCCCATTCCCAAAATGGTTATCCATCTATAACACGGATAAGTCAATCTGTGCGAAACAAGGATAAGCCAATCCTTGTTATTTCACCAGCAGTTATCCCACCAAAAGTGACCGCCCTTCATGTTGAAAACAACATCTTCTTTGGACCATTTTTTGGGGTTGATAACTGTAATTTGGAGACAGCCGAATAGCTTGCTATGCCGCTGGCTCAACTCGGCGATAGCCTTTTCAGTTTCCCCTTGAGTGGATGTTGGTTTGTGTCATGGTGAACAACTAAGATAATGTGGCGCTCACCAGTGGGCAGTTCAATGATGAGGCACACATATTTGTTTGTAAGAAAGCGACGTTTCACCAGACTTTTTATCTCGGTTAAATGTGCGATGTCCACCCACTCAGCCACCGAGCATCTCCTTGCGGTTGCAGCAAGCTTGATATCGATTTTTATTGGTTGCTCGAATCGATAGAATTTGCACGTGTCGAACGGAATGCGGCCCAGGGTCGCAGACAGGTCTGGATCGGTTCGCAGCTTCTTAAAGAGCTCAGCGACGGTCCACCACACCCTGGCAGAGTTATGCATAATCTGTGGCTACTGTAGATAGGGAGTTTTGCATAAGTGGTGAGGGTCCTCCTTACTTCCCTTTATCAATAATTGTGAGTAGCCTCCAGTACTGCTTCTCCTTCCCATTGATATATTAATTTCCTTTTTTTATGTTTTGAGGCACTGATCTATGTTGTGAGATCACCTATAATTAGATAGTCTATTATTATATAATTGCTCTGCTTTTTGACTACCAAAAGGGGATATCACAGCCACAACATAATAATAGACACTTCCTTTTGTCAAAACACCCAAAACATATCCAAATCAGGCCGGAGTTTTCATTATCTAATCTTCCCACACTATGTTTCAAGCTCTAGCAGCTCATTTCTCCACCACATTTGATTGGTTCTTCTTCTAAGTTTGTAGATGAGGCTATGTACATGTCACAGATCATAAGCTACCACTTTTTCATATGTTTTTTATTGTGTGATGAGTAGCAATGGGTTGATTGAGCTGGATGGTTGAAAATTTTCAAACTCAGCTGGTGGCTGAGAGGTGGCTGTGGTTGCTGTGGCTGGTAGGTACTGCCACCGCTTTTTTGGGTGCTTATGTAAGCAAAAAAGCGCCACTACTCCCACCACATTACCACTTTTGGTTAATATAACATATCAGCCCCTGGCCCCCTTCTTCAGCTTTTTCTGCTTTACCACCCTTGCTCCCTTGCTTCTGGTGGCAACATATGTAGTAGTTTAGTACCCTAGTACATAATAGAACATAATTGACTGCTTATATAATTTTATTTGAACCAAATGAGCTTTCTAGGACATGATTTAGGTGTAAAACATAACAAAAGGGTTTAGAATTTTGGTATTTTAATAGGAGAGTGTCTGGGAGGGTTCCAAACATCACTTAGAAGTTATGTGAATGTTTTCTAGAAGAAGCTTAAGCTCCTAAAGTGTCCAGTGTAGGTAAAAAGATCATAGCCTCCTAAAAACATAAAATTAAACATATGGACATATTCTTCAGGCAAGATATATGTGCTATGGTATTCCCAGGTGTATATTTACTATGTAAGCAATATATCAAAAGCCTGTGGCAACAGGATGGCTCTCTATAGGCTCTACCTCTATGTCTCCTCCTACCCCCTACCTTCTGAAACTTAAGTTTCCTGCCTATATCTCTTCAGGGCAGTATGGTCCTAGTGTAGATATGATATGACATGACTCATTCACAATATCAGATGCATTGACAACTTTGATCAATCAGCATGTATACAGAAGGGTATATTTCACTCTATTTCATGTATTTTCACCTATATAGTCTCTTCCAGACACATGTAGCTCTTCTAAGATATATTCATATACACTTCTGTGTGACTCTTACATCCAGGATCAGCTCCATATATCCTGTAGTACTCAGCTGATCACCCAATCTCTGTTGAGTTACTGATAAGGTCCCTACATGGCCAGATCTTTATATTATTTAGATCAGAAAGTTGGAGCACCTCTCTAACATCTATATAGTCATGGGCCAATAGTCTCAGAAGCATCCATAAATAATTGAGTGAGCCTTGAGCATTATAGATAAGAAATAGAGTGTGGGAAAATTCTGATAGGTGAAGTGGAGATATGGGACAATGTATGAACACCAATAGCTAGTTCATCTATGTAGGAGATTTACTCATTTTTGCTACACCACACTTCCACATCCTTTCCACCCTTGCATAAGTATCTAGTATAATTCTAATATAGATCATAGATCAGTACTACATAATTTTGAATCAAATCTTCCACCCAAAAATGTCCTAATGTTATGTTTTAAGATATGTTTCATATGTTTGCTTCACCTATTAAAATATTCCCACACTCCATTTCTTATCTATATTGCTCAAGGCTCACTCAATTATTTATAGATGCTTCTGAGACTATTGGCCCATGACTATATAGATGTTAGAGACGGTGCTCCAACTTTCTGATCTAAATAATATAAAGATGTGGCCATGTAGGACCTTATCAGTTAACTCAACAGAGATTGGGTGATCAGCTGAGTACTACAGGATATATGGAGCTGATCCTGGATGTAAGAGTCACACAGAAGTGTATATGAACATATCTTAGAAGGGCTACATGTGTCTGGAAGAGACTATATAGGTGGAAATACATGAAATAGAGTGAAATATACCCTTCTGTATACATGCTGATTGAGGGTTTAGAATTTTGGTATTTTAATAGGAGAGTGTCTGGGAGGGTTCCAAACATCACTTAGAAGTTATGTGAATGTTTTCTAGAAGAAGCTTAAGCTCCTAAAGTGTCCAGTGTAGGTAAAAAGATCATAGCCTCCTAAAAACATAAAATTAAACATATGGACATATTCTTCAGGCAAGATATATGTGCTATGGTATTCCCAGGTGTATATTTACTATGTAAGCAATATATCAAAAGCCTGTGGCAACAGGATGGCTCTCTGTAGCTCTACCTCTATGTCTCCTCCTACCCCCTACCTTCTGAAACTTAAGTTTCTGCCTATATCTCTTCAGGGCAGTATGGTCCTAGTGTAGATATGATATGACATGACTCATTCACAATATCAGATGCATTGACAACTTTGATCAATCAGCATGTATACAGAAGGGTATATTTCACTCTATTTCATGTATTTTCAGCTATATAGTCTCTTCCAGACACATGTAGCTCTTCTAAGATATATCATATACACTTCTGTGTGACTCTTACATCCAGGATCAGCTCTATATATCCTGTAGTATC
>MU123979.1:0-36966 GCA_014904935.1 Melanogaster broomeanus
AGGCTGCATACATGGTCTCCAAGAGCCGAATATCTGCAATATTATGTACACGGCTGTGCAGGTAAGAATTGGCTTCATCGATTTTTTAACAAGCCTCACTGACTTCCTCGAAGATCCACTTTACTCTTAGCAATGAAGAGTCCTGGACGACTGTGACAGGGACTGTAGGCTGGACTGACATGTACTACACAGTCATCGACATGATCAAGCGCAAGTCGGACGAACGATGGGTCAAGGATCTGATGCAATTTTGAAAGGAGTATGTTCTACAATTCACTTATTCCATATCAAACTGCGGCCGTGTTCTCTGCAGCAAAGCACCTGGTCTTTCCCTCGGTGGCCCGTCAAAACGTCGGAAAACAATATCTACACCCACTAGTTCCGATTCCGAGGACGACTTGGTGGGCTTCGACGATCCGCCAAGTCTCGAGTCGCCACAGCGCCCCGCACGCAACCACCAACAAAAAACGGCTCGGGTGAAGATGACGTCGGTGGAAATAGTGATAGAAGTAGTATCAACATGACTCATCGACTCATCATTCGTCTGCTCACATCAGTTTACAGGGCCCCCCGCTCACCCAGCCACTCCTCCAGGACCTCCCACTCCAGGCCGCCAAAGGTCTTCCCTCCCTTTGACCCCACCACCACCGAGCCCACCGTTGCCGTCACCGACACCTATCAGTCCGCCTCCACCTCAAAGTCCGTTGCCGACCCAGAAGCGAAGAAAGCGCGTGAAACCTGTACACGCACCACGTCCGCCTTACAAAGCGCACTCGCAAAAAATAATACCGGGTCCTTTTCAAGCACCCACTCGCTCGCTCGACTGTTTCGATCGCTTCGCCACCGGCTTTGTTCACCTGCTACGTTCCATTCCCCTCTTACTCGTCTGACTGTTTGCTGCACTCCCATGTGTCTGTATCCCTGTACTCATAGCTTAGAACACTGAAAATAATATGATTTTGTGGATTAACAATGACGAAGTAGTAGCAATTAAAAATATATAATCTAAGGGACAACATAGCTGGGAAGCCAATCAAATACCTTGCCAGCCTTGACAGGTAATCCATGGGCTATCAGGTGATACATGGGCTACCAGGCGATATATGTCATTGCAAGTGTCAGCAGTCTGGGGACCGCTTGTAAAAAATCCGAAGATTCTAAGGTCATAAATACTGTATACCTTACTGGTGTCGCCTTGCGGCATCTGGCGTCATCTTGTGGACTTTGTATGTCCATGTATTGCCAGCCAAGGATCCTGCACTTTTGTTGATGTTGCAGGTTGATTCCTCTTGACGATTTAGGAGGAGGGTCCCTGGTCAGGAACTGGTGCGACAAACATTGCATATCGCCAGGTTGAAGTTTTCACCTGGATCCGATGATACAAGATGAATCTGAGAGAAACTGAGAGGGTATCAACGGAATATGCAAAAATAACTTTGTCATACACGTGAATTCAATTGTGAAGGCGCCGAGCCGCTCGAAATCGGGGTCAGGCGGCCAAGCCTTGCAGGAATGCACCGCGGGCACGTGTGTACGCATCCGTGGGAACTGAGACTGGGACTCAAATCCACACAATGGCTAACGGCGGAACGGATATCCATCAATACAGGTCATCTATCCTGGTCCTAGGCTACTCCGGCAATACCGCCAGCCCTCCGCCTTCGCCATGGCTCTCGCGTCTTCTGCGCCACCTGCGGATCCAGCAGAGTCTCAGGCTTTTCAAAGATGGCTCAAGAAAGCTGCTTTATTAACCGGCTTTGCAACTCCCGAAGAACAACAACGGTACAATGAGGAGCAGAAACACCTTCGCTGCGAGAAATGGAAGAATGACCTGATGTATTACAGTCCGTTTTTCTCGTTGTTTCCTCGTGCACGAACGCGTTCTTATTACCTGCTACATATGATTGGTGCTCCCCTCGCTCGATATTACTCAATTCAACCAGGTCCGTCCGTGGTTTTCATGCTGAAGCACTTGAAGCTTTCAGGCTGCGCCGTACCGCCTTCAAACATCGTGTGTGCCCCATGCGATCTTACGCGTTCGGGTGGATTTAATCCAGCAGGCGCCATCGTCCTATGCCAAGGCCATTTCGCGGAGAAGAAACATATGGAAGATACCCTGACCCACGAGCTAATACACATGTATGATCACTGCAAGTTCAAAGTAGATTGGTATAACTTGAGACATCACGCATGCAGCGAAGTGAGTTAGTAAATACATCGTGGCACCATTTTATCGCTGACGAGAGCCTGACATCCATTCGTACTCCTTTTCGAAATACAAAGATCCGCGCTAACAGTCTGAGTGGCGACTGCAGATGGCTGCGTGAACTGGACCGGGGACACGTGTCCATTTCTAAACAGCATCAGGTAGATCTTTCACCTTTGATACCTGTCGCCCGGCTGGTTTGACCTAAACCATTACATTTTGGAACTACTGCGCAGGCATGTGTTCGTCGGAGGGCAATTTTATCTGTTCAGGCGAACCCGAAATGTCCCGACGAGGCGGCAGCAGAACGTGCCGTGAATGAGGTATGGGAGAGCTGTTTCAATGACACCAGACCATTCGACGAGGTGAGTTAGTAACGTCTATGATCACCTTCATCGGTGCTGTTTTCGTTCGTATGTCCATGACGTTCCTTTACACGTAGATATATTAGCCGTTGAGAGTCGTCTACGGTCCCAGTGCTATTAATGAAAACAATGAGGAGTTCTGCACTGTGGTTCACTCGAGGTTTAACTGGAACATTTACCCATTTCTCCTCTGATATAATGCAGATGGTTGGCTCTCGATAGAATACGCACGGACTGTTCTTCGTTACACAATTCACAGATATCAAGGGCCCATGAACACTGCTGGTGGTCGTAGAACCGTCGGGAACGGATAGGATGTGAAGAACCTGAGAAACGAGGGAAGCGCATATAGGAAACCCCCCAAATCCAGGGACAACGTCAATGATGAGACCCAATGCGAGCGCCCTCCCCAAACTCAACGACTTTCCATGGGTCGTTGCGTTCCGAGTTGTGGTCAACTTCTTCTGCCCGCCCTGCAAGATCTAGGTGATCCAGAGACCATTTACCAGGTCCCGATCCGGCCAAGCCGCTTCATATCCAGCCGTCCCAACAGCGTCCATCAGTGTCCCTCCCGACGGTTGGATCCCAAGGGCCGATTCTCGCACCTCATATATACCTGTAGTCACTTGGAAAGGGCATGTAACTCCGAGAAAATGGCGTGTAACTCCGAGATGTTATGGGCATCGCCGAGATCTCTGAGAGAAGACGCCAATTGGAAAGCCCTATCACCTTGCTAATATCCGCTAGGATGCCAATCCATAACATGCTAGCTGCTCACCAGCCCGTTGGACCCGAGTCACTGGAGGAGAATGGCGTATTTTGGTCTCATTATCATGTTGCTGGAGGCGGCGATGGCGTAGAAGAGATTCACGACACTGAGAGATGATGTGTAACCGGTCTGTATCTCGTACTTTCGCAGTGGACAAAGCGTATATGGCCAAATATATATAGTCACCTCATGCCGCATGCGTGGTTATGCTGGGGGTGATCGTGTACTGTACCTACATCCACTAGCACAATATCAGGAACCTTATAAATATAAGCACCCTGCTATTGCAATGAGCGTCTCGACTCGGAGGCCCTCTGAGCGCTCGGCTGATATGGATGGTCGAGTTAAAGTTATAATTATCTTTCCTTTACCCACGCATCGCGCAGCAGTGCTCCCCTCTACCCCCAACACCAACCATTGGCTCACCGATCTTCTTGACTCTCGAATATACCACATAACTATCACATGGAACAAGTCAGCATATACGAAAGTCTGCCCACGGACGACTCAGGTGGTGACGCCAACGCACAAGGTCGACGGGTAATCATCACAAGTGGGTAACTCGAGTCTCGACCGCTGCTACTAGATGCATACTCATGATCACCTTTTCCTCACAGACCTCATGGCCATGAATGCTGCTGCTTCCCTCAGAAGGATTCCGGCCGGGTTCTACGTCCGCGTATCCATTGGGGACGATCATTGGGTCACAAAGAACAATCCCATGTGTCCAATTAATAAGGTCATCGAGTGGAACGATCTCATCGATTTGTGAGAGCACTAGGCGTACTCGTCTTATCTCACTGCTGATCGAGTATCCAGGCCTTCTGACCTATCTGCTGAAGTCGACATACAACTTTATGCGTCATCTGAACTGGGTTATACACTTGGGCAAGGGGAACTCTTCCATAAGTTCTCCATTACTGTCGCCGACTTACTTGAACACAGTCGCAAGTCCCTTCGTAAGTTTTCCCAAACACTCGCTCTGCAGCAGGTGTTGAATCTGGAGGACAGCCATTGCCTTCCACGCAAGGGAGGAAGAGGTCTTATCTGCATGTCCTTCCCTCGAAGTAACGGTCGACGTACTTTCACATTCAGACAACATGCCTGACTCCTACGTTTTACCCCAAACCTCATCTGGGGGTTCGCGACAACCACCCTCTTTGGACGAACTCGCTGGTTTTCTGGGAGAGTGTGAGATGGAAGATGATCCCCAACTTCTTAATGATGTTATTGCGCAGCACCTTGATGCAGAGGACTACTTTGACCGGGAGGGGAGAGAGTGGGCCGTGCTACAGAACAATGTTATTATAGCGCTGCGGATGCGCTTCGAGCGGCAAGGACGAATGCAGGACCTTGACGAGGGAATCAAACGTGGGCAAGCTGCCATCCTGGGTCACCCCGACGACTCCGCAATATTGAACAGCCTCGCCTCCGCACTATTGACGCGATTCGAGCAGGGAGATGACAGGAAGGATCTTGACGCAGCAATCCAGCACTTCCGAGTTGCTCTGCAGTTGAGGCCTGAGGGTGATCCACTGCGCTCATCGTCCTTCAACAACCTTGCTTCTGCACTGTGGGCGCGATTCGAGCAGCAAGGTGACGACAAGGACCTTGACGAGGCTATCCAGCACTGCCGAGTTGCACTGCAGCTGACACCGGAGGATGACGCACTACGCCCATCGTCCCTTAATAACCTTGCTTCTGCACTGTGGACGCGATTTCTGAAGCAGGGTGGTGGGCAGGATCTTGACGAGGCAATCCAGCTCCACCAACTTGCACTGCAGCTGATACCCGAGGATGACTCGCTACGCTTCATTTCACTCGACGGTCTTGCCAATGCATTGTTGATGCGATTTGAGCAGCGAGGGGACGAGAATGAGCGCGATGACGCTATCCAGCACTTCCGAGACGCACTGCAGCTGATACCTGAGGGTCACCCACAGCGCTCAGTTTCACTCAACAACCTTGCCCATGCACTGTGGATGCGATTCGGGCAGGAAGGCGATGGGAAGGACCTTGACGATGCAATCCTGCACCACCAAAGAGCACTGCAGCTGCGGCCTGAGGGTCACCCAGAGCGCTCGACTTCACTCAACAACCTTGCCCTTGCACTGTGGACGCGATTCGGGCAGCGAGGTGACGGGAAGGACCTTGACGAGGCAATCCAGAACCACCAATGTGCACTGCAGCTGATGCCTGAGGGTCACCCACGGCACTCGTCTTCACTCAACAACCTTGCCAGTGCACTTCAGACACGATTCGAGCAACTAGGTGATGGAAATGACCTTGATGAGGCAATCCAGCACCACCGAAGTGCACTGCAGCTGCGGCCTGAGGGTCACCCGTACCGCTCGTCTTCACTCAACAACCTCGCCAACGTACTGTGCATTCGATTCGAGCAGCGAGGTGATTACAAGGATCTTGACGACGCAATCCAGTACCACCGACGTGCACTGCAGCTGAGGCCCGACGACCACCCGGAGCGTTGGACTTCGCTCAACAACCTTGCTGGTGTACTACGGACAAGATTCGAGCAGCGAGGTGATGGCAAGGACCTTGACGATGCAATCCAGCACCTGCGAAGTGCGCTGCAGCTGACCCGTGAGGGTCACCCACACCGCTCTACTTCACTCGACAACCTTGCCAACGCCTTGCAGATACGATTCGAGCAGCAAGGTGCTGGGAATGACCTTGATGAGGCAATCCAGAACCATGAATGTGCACTGCAGCTGATGCCAGAGGGTCACCCGCAGCGTTTGGCTTCTCTTGAGAACCTTTCCAATGCACTGCAGACACGATTCAAGCAGCGAGGCGATGGGAAGGACCTTGATGATGCTATCCAGAACCACCAAGGTGCACTGCAGCTGGCACCCGCGACTCATCCACAGCGCCCATCTTTACTCAACAACCTTGCCATTACACTGCGGATACGATTCGAGCAGCGAGGTGATGGGAAGGACCTTGATGATGCAATCAAGCATCACCGAAATGTGGTGCAGCTGACGGATAAGGATCATCCACAACACTCGACTTCACTCAACAACCTTGCCCTTGCACTATGGATTCGATTCGAACAGAGAGGTGACAGGAAGGATCTTGATGATGCAATCGAGAACCACCAAAGTGCGCTGCAGCTGATACCTGAAGGTCACCGAGAGCGCTCGACTTTACTCGATAACCTTGCCAATGCACTGCAGATACGATTCGAGCAGCAAGGTGATGCGAAGGACCTTGATGAAGCAATCCACGACCACCGAAGTGCACTGCAGTTGAGGCCTGAGGGTCACCTACACCGTTCGACTTCACTCAATAACCTTGCCAATGCACTGCAGACCGATTTGAGCAGCGAGGTGATGCGAAGGACCTTGATGAAGCAATCCAGAACCACCAGAATGCACTGCAACTGAGGCCTGAGGGTCACCCACACTATCTGACTTCACTCAACAACCTTGCCAATGCACTGCAGACACGATTCAGGCAGCGAGGTGATGCGAAGGACCTTGACGAGGCAGTCCAGCACCACCGAAGTGCACTGCAGCTGATGCCTGCGGGTCACCCACAGCACTCGGCCTTACTCGACAACCTTGCCAATGCACTGTGGAGACGATTTGGGCAGCGAGGTGATTGGAAGGATCTTGATGATGCAATCCAGTACCACCAAAGTGCACTGCTGCTGACACCTGAGAGTCACCCACAACGCTCAACTTCGCTCAACAACCTTGCTGGTACACTACAGACGCGATTTGAGCAGCGAGGTGATGCGAAGGACCTTGATGATGCAATCGAGAACCACCAAAGTACACTGCAGCTGAGACCTGAGGGTCACCCGGAGCGCTCGACTTCACTGAACAACCTTGCTGGTGCACTGCAGACACGATTCGAGCAGCGAGGTGATAGGAAGGACCTTGATGATGCAATCCACAACCACCGAAGTGCACTGCAGCTGAGGCCCGAGGGTCATCCACACCGTTCGACTTCGCTTATTGGTCTTTCCATTGCACTGCAGACACGATTCAAGCAGCTAGGTAATCGAAAGGACCTTGATGAGGCAATCCAGCACCACCGAAGTGCACTGCAACTGATACCAGAGGGTCATCCACACCACCCGTCTTCACTTAACAATCTTGCTTCTGCACTGCGGACCCGATTCGAGCAGCGAGGTGATGGGAAGGACCTTGATGAGGCAATCCAACACCACAAGAGTGCACTGCAGCTGAGGCCTGAGGGTCATCCAGATCAATCAACTGCACTTGATAACCTTGCCAATGCACTCTTGGTGCGATTTGAGCAGCGAGGTAATGGGCAGGACCTTGATGATGCAATCCAGCACCACCGAAGTGCACTGCAGCTGACACCTCAGGGCCACCCAGAGTATTCAACTTCACTCAACAGCCTTGCCAATGCACTGGTGACACGATTTGAGCAGGGAGGTGATGGAAAGGATCTTGATGAGGCAATCCAACTCCATCGAAGTGCATTGCAGCTGAGGCCTGAGGGTCACCCAGACTGCTCATTTTCACTCAATAATCTTGCCATTGCACTGCAGACATGTTTCCAGAATCAAGGTGACCAGAAGAACCTTGATGAAGCCCTTGAGCTGAGCCATGCTGCAGCTAAGCAAGCCTTCACTGCTTCAGATCACCTCCATGCTCAAGTGAATCTTGCAGACATCCATCTGATTCTCTGGAAAACTCAACATATTGAGCAGAATCTGCAGGATGCTATGCACCATTACAAAGTGGCAGCTGAATTTTCACATGCCAGCCTGTTTGAAGGTTTGAAGTCCTGCCTCAAATGGATTGCAGCTGCAGAACAGTATCAACACACCTCTACTCTGGATGCTTACACAAAAGCATTACATCTGCTTGACTATCACTTCTCTGCAACACCTTCAGTGCTATCACGACATCAGACACACAAGTATTTTCCACCAGATCTGGCTGTCAATGCTGCATCATGTGCCCTTCGTCAAGGGAATACCTGTCATGCTGTGGAACTTTTAGAGCAAGGTCGAGCTTTACATTGGACTCAGATTGCCCGTTTTCGCACATCACTTGAGGATTTGTGCTTACAGGACCCAAGCACAGAGGTGTTAGTCAGGCAATTCCAGGACCTCAGTGCTCTACTCAACAAACCTGCTAAACCATCCACTCAAGTGAAATCCATACCTGTGGTTGAGGCTGAGGAGCAACATTACAGGGATCTAGATGAGCAATGGCACAAAGTTGTTGAGGACATTAGGATGCTCACAGGCTTTTCCCAATTCCTCTTACCACCCATATTTGCAGACCTCCAGCAGGCAGCTTGTGAAGGGCCAATTATTATTCTGGTTGCTAGCAGGTTCTCCTGTGATGCAATCATTGTCTTGCATATGCAACCACCAATTCATCTCCAACTGAAAATTACTTTGGAGGAGTTGCATGATCTTGTATTGCAGCATCATCAGAATAATAAGCATCCTCAGGGGCCTAACTATGATGTATTTGTTGGAGTCATGGGTGCACTTTGGAAACAGGTAGTCTTCCCTGTGGTGCAGAAATTGAAGAGATATGTAGGGAAGCATTCTAGAATATGGTGGTGCCCCACATCACTTTTCACTGCCCTGCCTCTACACATTGCAGGTGAATATAAACATGGTGGTCAGGTGCTTTCAAAGCTCTTTGTCTCATCCTACACTCCATCACTCTCTGCACTGATCAAGGCTCACACCACAAATACAAAGATGACCCAGGACATCAAATTTGCTGCCATTGGTCAAGCAACACCAGATACATCTTTCACATCATCAAAGTTGCAACCTCTGCTTTACATTGACCAGGAGCTAGATGATATAGCAAAACATCTACCCACACCCTCAGTTATGTTTACAAAGCTCACTGGTTCTGAATCAACAAGATCCCAGGCACTTTGTGTGCTAGTGGACAATCAATGGCTTCACTTGTCCTGCCATGGCATGCAAATTCCAGAAGAGCCATTTAAATCTTGCCTTGCAATGGCTGATGGTCCAGTCTCACTTATGGACATCATCAATGCCAATATATCTGGCCATGAATTTGCATTCCTCTCTGCCTGTGAGACTGCTATGGGTGATTTATCTACTCCAGATGAAGTTATTCACCTAGCTGCAGGACTGCAGTTTATGGGGGTGAAGAGTGTAATTGGCACACTGTGGAATGTCCGTGATGATGTAGCATACCACCTTGTCTCAGCATTTTACAAGGAGTTTTGCAAGAATGGCAAATTGGACTGCACCATGGGTGCTAGGGCTCTGCATGAGGCTGTTGATATATTGGCTAAGAGCAATATACCCCTGGTGGAGCGAGCAATGTTTGTTCATATTGGGATATAATATGTTAGTGATCCAAGTACTATACATATCACAATTTCTTATATCCATGTGTCTTGTAGAGAGATGAATTCCTGCTATTTACTATCCATTCTTGTATACTCTATCTTGATGACTGCATAAACTATTACAAATATAATATTTTCAAGGTGACACATTGTATTTCACTTAGGTAGTCTTCTTATTGGTATGAGATACAAAAAATACAGAACATGCCCTATAATAAATGTATCTGAGGCTGCAGAACAGAATGGAGGGCAGGCAATAACCTCAGAACAAATCTCAATGAAGCACCAGCAAAGCAACTCACTAATACTTTGTTGAGGTGTTGATGATAGAATGTGTTATACATATCCATGACTGTTGCCATCAAGTAGTAGGAGCTGTTTTTGGGTATGTACTGCTATGCAAGGCATGATGAGGGAAGTTGCACATTTTTAGACCTGAGACTGCACTTGAAGTATAAATGTGTTCTGACTATGTTTTCAGGTATACTCATCTATCAAAAAACAATCAGGTTATAAATTCAGAGTGCACCACACTCAGGCTTATGTTCACTTCCTTGACATGTTTTCTCACATTGTCAAGAGCCCATCTATGTCACATCAACCATAGGAGGGTTTGGAAGTTACTTCACCAACTTGCACTAGATAATTGGGTCAAGTATGAATTGCATTAAGCATCAATGTACTAGACTGTTGCAGCACTACATAATTAAGTAGATAGAAGAAAGTGGCAATTGTGGTTCCAAGATGCCTTGGTGCAATTTGGATTACTGCACACACACCCACCACTGAACCAATGCTAAACACATGTTGAAATCCATCTCTAAGTAGCTATGAAAACACTCATGTAATATAGTTTGTATGTTTGTATGTATGCGTGCTTGTAAGGTTGAGCCTATCCACAAGAAAACTGGTGCATGAGGAGCGAAGGCGGAAAGAGAGCAAAAAAAGACAGGAAAGGACAAGGGGGATGCGAAGGTGATATACCACAACACAAGAACTGTATAAGGAATGTAAACAACACTGAGCACGTTGCACCTTCGATACAAGCGAACCACGACCATCACCTGCATCAGACGGTGTCCGTTCTCTCGTCCGCAGGTTCTTAGGGATGCGATGCGGTTCGGTGTGTAGAAGGGAAAGGAAAGCATGGGGTAGATCGACTGAGAAAGGGACCATTGAAAAATAAATTAAAGCCATTGAGAGTAGATATTACGGTAGATCTGCGTATGGGATGCAGGTAAAGAAAGAGGGATGGAAAGAGTGACGAGAAGAGTGATATGGACTAGCAATGAGGATGAAATAATTGCGATTCGTACGGGGTCATACACCACATGGTGATTCCGTGCAAGGGGGGTAAGGACAGAGGAACGTCCAGACATCCAGCATCCAGTTCTAGAGGTCCATGCGTTGAAAAAGTCTGAGGGTCGTAGAGAGTACATCGGGTCTAGACGGACGCCTCAGCGTTTGTCATGTTCGGTGTAGGGTCCACAGGCGACTGTACGGTGAGTGTCTGGTCAGAATCCGCGTCGCGAGCGTGGTGCCTCCGATGTCCTACGATACCGACATTTCGTAGGAAGATGGCAGCGAGTAGGGCAGCTACGATAGCAGTTTCAGCCAACCGAAGGCAAGGGGAATTTTGCCGCACGTACCTAGGAAAGGGAAGGCAGAAGCCGTCCACTGAGCAGCTCTATACCCCATCAACTCTGCCGACTCCGGCGCATTCGAGTTAGAACTGTCGACCGTGACGCCTAAATTGGCAGCTTCCTTGCTCACAACGGTGTTGAACACGATTGTAGACACCGTCAAGCCAAAGGCCGTTCCGATCTGTTATGTTGCACACGGATCAACAATTCGACCCAATCCAATAATGGTTCGAAGTATGACAAGTCTTGTTGCTTACCTGAGTCATGGTCTGGAACAAGCCCCCTGCGACACTTTGTTCGTGTGGGAAGGCGATACTGGAGATGAAAATCGTGCCGGCAGCATACACGAAATCTGCGCCAAACACCACGAGAAGTGTCGATGGGAAGCCAAAGGCCCAATATGTGGCTCCAGTGTCGATCAGTGCAAACAGTACACATGCCCCCGCCGTGATCAACGTGCCAGAGACTTGGTAATGCGAAGCGAGCGTAAAGACACGTCAGGTGAATAATACATCATCTATAATTGGACAGACATCTTGCTTACCAACGAACACCACGAGAGGCAGTCTTGAAACCACCATCGCGACGAAAAAGTTACAAATGATGCCCATAACAAACATAGGTATGAATCGGACCATAGTTTCCATAGGGGTGAGGTGGAGGTAATCTTGGTAGAAGAGCTGACATAATGACAGGGTAAGCACCCCGTGTGATATAGGGAGTACACGAGAGAAAAGGGACTTACCTGGACCCAGAACGTCCAACAAAGGAAACCGCTCCAGTTTAGGAAGGCTATTGCTAGGATCACGGCCATTCGGCCCTTGGCCCGTGCCCATAAAGAAGGCCTCATGAGTGGCGGAGGTGTCCAGATGGACCTAGGCCTGTTGGGGCTAGCGAGGGCTTTCTCCAGGTTATGCTCCCATAGGACGAACATGCCCACCAGGATTACTCCGAGAATGAGTAATACAATGATATCTAGGAATCAAGGTGATTATTTGGTCATCAACAGATAGGATCTGGGCCGTACAGGGGTTGCGCCAGCCCGCCATTGGACCTTGACCGAGGACAAACACAATCAACACCAAGCCAGAAGTAACCAGCATAGCGCCAATCCAGTCGATTCGTCTGTCAGCCTCTAATGAAACCTTGTCTTGGTCGAACGACAGCAGGCCGCCAATAAAGCACATTGCCGAAAAGCCGGAAGACATGAAAAATGCAGCGCGCCAGTGTTCACTGCGGTATGATGTCATGTCAGACAGATATTGTGAGTGGGAAGGGCGGACATACGTAGTAAGCTGTGTGAGAACACCACCAATAATTGTGCCAAAGGCGCCACCAACGGGTGCACCGGCAGCAAATGTTGCAAAAGCGGTGGATCGCGCGCGCGATGGAGGGAATGAGTGTGCCAAAATTCCGATCTGGGCAGATGTTACTATGAGGATCACAGTGTTACAAATCGTAACAGAAAGTGGATTAACGTACAGCAGAGGGTATCGCAGCAGCAGCGCCCATGCCTTGGAAACCGCGGAGGATATCAAGAGTAAGACCATCTAATTGATGAACGAGCATGAGTAAGTGCAATGTGAGATTTTGCTGAGTACTGACTGTGCGACAGCCCACAGCCAATTGCGAAGACCATTTGCCACAGCATTCCGATCATAAAAGCTTTTTTTCGGCCATAAAGATCTGCAAGACGCCCGAAGAACAAAAGAAGGCATCCCTACTATGGCATCAGCGTCAGCGTATCGGTGAAGTGAAGTGATAACCTACAGAGCTCAACGAATAGGCAGATAAGAGCCATTGGAGCTGATCTTCCTGGATGTCGATAGCCTTACCGATGTCAGGGAGAGAAATTGACACCGAAGTTGAATTCGAAACCTGAAGGTGCCAGCAGCAACGGTGAGCGCGAGGGAGTCAGAGCGAGGAATGGATAGCGAACATTAACGACCATGGCAGCTGTGCATGTTGCTACGATCGCGATTGAGCGTGCAAGGCTTCGCTCGGGTGGAGGAGGGTGGGCAGCTAGATGTTTCTCGATGGTGATTTCTTGGCTTCGTGAGTGGCCGAGCTCGCGGTCAGGACTGTCAGGTGGAGCGTCACTGACGCTGGAGTCACGTTCCGGGGACATTATGGTCTTCTTTCGATTATAATAATATGGTGGAGAGGAAGAAGAAGAAAAAAAATGGCAAGGGACCTTGCTCGGTGGTGGAAGGCTAAACAGAAATATGGGCGGTACACGCTGTAGTTTTATAGCGGGGCGCCATTCGGGTCAATTCGAACAGCCCAAAGGGAGCCGACTTAGACGTACCCACTACTAAAACATGCTCCCTAATGCCGTACGTAATCCGTTCTCCTGCCGATACCCGCCTTAGGATCAACGTGGGATCCCATGGGCAAAAATTATTACCGAGTAACCCATTGCGATTGCTCTTGAAACGAAACTCATACGACGGGACCGCAACCACTACTAAACTAGCTGACAAGGACGCCCTGGCCGATTATAAAGTGGACATAGCCAAGCGTGGAAAGCGGCGCACCCATACAGCACCAGGAGACTGAGCGGCCTTGCTTGTAACTTGCGTGACAGCCTTCTTCGTGGCTTTTGCGGCCTCCCGTGTGTACCGCGGCCATGATGCATCAAGGGACGAGATCGTCCATGAAATTGACCTTGTAACCCTCCCATATCAGACGCCTTGCGCATTGTGCGTGGGTACCCTTCAACTGTTTATTCACCGCACTTCGCGTAGCCTGGAGCATGATGCTATGTATGCCAAGGTCCAAGGACCTATGCACCAGTTACTTAGCGACGCCGAATATCGACTCCGAGATCAATGACTGTCAAGCACTTTTCATGTGTTTAATGCAGCTTGAGCGGGGATGATTGCAAGACAAACCAACGAATGCAGTGAACATAGCAATTAATGTATAAAATGCTTTAAAATGAAAGCAGAACGCTCCAGTGTTGCCCATCCACGCAACAAATAGCCACCGCGTTCACTCGGCGTGCCCAACCCACAGCAGAGATATAGATTTTAGCCCTTTACTCCTGTATTTTGGCCAAAATTTCCGAATCCTTGAACAGGAAGTACTCCTATAGCAACACCGTTAGTGGCATAGCCACAGTAGTAACACAGGTGCACTGCATACCTCCTCGCCGACTTTGATCGAGTTACCTCCCCAGCCCGGGAGTAATACACGATCGCCAGCCTTAACCATAGTAGGAACGACAACACCCTCCTTGTTAGGTGCTCCGGGGCCTACGGCAATGACAGTTGCTTCCGGTAGCGGTGTACTTGCTGCTGAGCTAGGAAGGAAGATCCCAGACGCGGTTTTCTTGTTGTTCCGAGAGAATATATGTTCAATTTGCCGCGTGGAAAAGTGGTACGGGAGGAACACGTACTGTTTCAGGCTTGAAACGTTGAACCAAGACGCGGTCCAGCAAAGGAATGACGGCCTTGATAGTTTTGAAGGTAGCCTGGGCAGCCTGTCATTTCATTCCAAAAGTCAGCTATACTCTCGAATTCGTCCGCGGAGTCATGTTTTGGGCTCACCATGAGTGTTTGTAGAAAGACAAAAGCGGAATGAGCAAAGCTAGAGAAAAAGCAGCGGGATGAGCAAAGCCAGAGAAAAAGTTACACGAGCAGAACATTCCCGACTTTTTTGCCGTGCATATGTTTGGCTCGTCCAAACAACTCCCACTTTCAGGTCATGTGATCATATGTGTGCGAGTCCAAGTTCTTGGACTCTTCAGCAATATTCCACTTGCCACTCAAGACGAAAACGGAGCTGCGTCGGAGCACCTCACTCAAGCGCCCCACGGACGCGGCAGTGGAGAGAGAGCGGAATTCCATATTGGGTTGACTTGCCGTTTTCTTTGTACCTCCTGATCTCTACTCGTGTTCAAGCGGGAGTCACGAACGTTCCTAGCCATGTGTCCTTCTGTGTCCCTCCGTCTCGCGTCCGGATGGTAAGCCGCGTCGAAGAGCTTTACATGAATCCAATGTCATTTCCCCATCAGCTCGCCCCGGATCCCCCAAGGCCAGACTAATAATACAACAATAATAGGTCGAAGGTCGAAAGTATACCTACTGCACAGTGAACGAAAATTAATATGTGCATCGAAAATGGTTTGTCTCTAGGGATCCGGCAAAGCCTTTGCATATTTTTCGTGGTATGATGATACGGGTGAGCACGTGATGTGCCGCTGTGGTATAAGACTCTACGGGACGGCCTTGAGGTGAATTACTGTCTAGCAATCATAATCTGAGTAACTCACGATGCATAATAACTGGCGCGTGTCACAGGCAAGCTCCTATGAGCTCATGCAATAACGCAGTAGCTGTTTCCACCACTCGACGTCTCCTCCCCAACTGGTATCGAAGAAATCTGCTCGACCTCTGAGTCGGCATTGCTGCCAAAGATAGAGAGGAAGGTGCTGAAAGAGTCCATTTCTGATGGTAATAAGTCCGAGACGAGTGGGAGAATGAAGCTGTTTGTGTTCGTGAGCTTGGAGAAGGCTCTGCGGGACGAAGCTGAGTAGATGAGCGAACACTGAAGTCGTTTCAATCTGGAGAGACACAGGCTCGACGTGAGGCCATTTTATACAACTCCGCCAAGATCTGAGAAAACGTCTAGTCGTTTTGCGGCTGCCGGACTGAAGCGATTCGTTCGATTCTAATTGTCTTGTACCATGTCACCAGCTTCTCGCCTCGCCAAACACATCGGGTGGCGCGGTACAAGTGACCAAACTGGTACCCAAAACAATAAGGAGACGGGTCCGGCTGGGTAATATCCATTTCTGTGTGTGAGGTCATATTTTGTCTCTAAGGGGCGAAATGGGCATTGACAATAAGCTGTTCCCAAATTTGGCAAGTGTAGTGTTCGAGTTATGACGATTAAAGTTGTGGCAAATGTGACTGCAAACTTTGTTGACGATACGATACGTTTAACTGACTGGTCTGACGTCGTAGACAAAAGAATTTTAGACAACGGTGTACTTATTAGCGAAAATAGCGTGACATGAGGCATTTTTCCCCTCGGAGCTCGCAAATGTTCCACCCCACACACCTCCCAAACTACAGGAACTGGCACACTGACACACGCCTGCAAGACTTTCTTCGCGTCGCCGTCTGTCTGTCCCCCCACCTTTTCTCTCCTAGCCACCGGGTGAAGATCTACCCACCAACGACCTCTGATCTGCAGGCACGATACATACACTGTCTAACATATATTCTTAACTTGTCGCCCCTTTCAAGTGGTCGCCCCTTGTCACCTGTTCCTGTCAACAGCACCTCGGCTATCTTACTCGGCTGATACATTGTTTTTAGACACCACCAGAAGTCTATTATCATCTGAAACGTTATCAAATTTTCAAGACAAATGCAAACGACACGTGGATCTGGTTTAGTTTTCAGGGGGTGCTTCAGGTCCGCGTTCCAAATCTGCAAACCCCCCCAAGTTTGTGCCATGACTCAGTTCAGTTGAGCTTGGTTGACGACAATTATTCTGACTAGTAATAACATGGAGATTTCCCAGAGACGATCATTGGGGCACTCTGGGACCGCTTCGAGTCTATCTTGATCAAGCACGGCTTGAGCCAGTCAGTGCTATAGTACTGTAGTAACTCAGGAAGTCAGAGAACACTTGGGATTGGAAACGGTTTACCTCGACTGAAGGTGTGTTAGTTAGAGGCTTAGTTTATGTGCTCACGCGACCAAACTCACTGGGAAAACTACAGCTGACAAGATTATCACATGCCTCCTCAAGATATTTGCAGCTTCACATTAGTGTTCCATGTCGGAAGTCTCGGGATGTTTCAACGCTATCAATGGCCACAATAAGGTGATGCGAACAATTGGGTAAAGGGTGTGGGGGCGCCTTGGATCGCGTGAACGAACTAGCAGCATGGGGAGGATGATCAGATTGGGTAAGGCAACTGTAGCAGATAATCAGGGATACTAACTTCGGTGACGAACGTAATGGGGACATTAGCGAAACTGGTGTCAATAACCTCCAGTACCCTGAAAGTATTAAGGTGTCGTCGCGCGGCGGCTTCAATGAGAGGTACCCCAGTGATAGATTATGAGTAACTCAAGTAAGCTGCTGGCCAGCTTTAGATAGCTTTCCGTTGAAATTGGTCTGGTTATCGTCGCAACGTATCGCTAGTCCAATTACAGATGGACCATTAGGGAGAAAGTAGGGTAATTACTAGAGACAGAGCATGAACCAGACCTGGACCATTCGTGGACGAGCTGCACAGTGTGGGGAGGATAGGGAATGTGCATTGGCCGGGAGACCTTGTCCCGTCTGACATCAGGAGCAGCTCCGCTACACTAGACATGCTACACAAAGCACATCCTACCAGCTTGTGGAAAGCTGGAAAGAGAAAGGAGCGTTGAAATATACCGCGATCAAAACTCAGAGAGACGAAAGGTGGGATGGAGGTATACTTACAGGTTGAGGAACAGTGAACTTCTGAGGTCGGGTAAGATGGAAAAAAAAAGGCGAACTGTTTCCGCTGCACGTTTGCTGGTTGTCAAACTCTGCATAGTTTGACTACCAGCAAGAATACAGTTCGGGACGTTGCGATGCGGGTTCAAGCGATAGGACACCCCTACAGAGACCGACCTGCGTTCTGTGATGGGTATCTCTAACTATGTCCAGTGGTAACTCGTCAGCGAGATCGGTGATCGTACTCGCAGCGTCATTCATGATCGTCAATGGACCAGTGTGCCATTGGTAGAAATTGGTATGTACATAACTAGTACTGCAAGGTAAACCCTAATATTATGAATACTAATAATTAAAATATTTCTCAAGCACAGCATTTGTCTTGCTAAGTCAACCACACTGTGACATACAGTCATATTCCCTCTTTTCACTCCACATCCAAGTGAGGATACCCCTCCCGGGTGAGCTGTCCTTGACTCTATGTCCTCAATATGGTCGAAGCTCCCGAGAGGGCGCAGTCACGTAGTGCGGTGCCAGTACATTTGCAGCACGCCGTCTCGTATTGCAGATGCACACTAAAAAATTTATAACCCCGCCAATCCCTACTCGTTTCTTGGGTCACCCTCCGTTTCAGCCTGTCAGGAACTTTGAAAGGACTTTAGTCGTTAGAAGAAGGGCATTCGCAGCTCACCAAGAATCTTGGGAATATTTTACATGGATCCCACCGTGGTCGATCGTTTATAAGTCTAATCACGCTTTGCAAAGTTATATGCGATTATACGACCTGTATACGACGTAGCCACCAGTCAGGGGAAGAAACCAGTGAAGCTGCCAGCGCATCGAACATTTCCAGAGTCAAAACCCATGACCAATGGATCATGACGCTGACGGGCGTTATTCGGGCCAAGAAGGTGAGAATCTTCGCCTGTTGCTACGTTGGACCACCATTATCATTTACATATGGGGCGTCCAAACCCTTGTCCCTCGCAAGTCTAGTGGCTTGTTTGCTGCTGCAGCAGTAGGGGAACAGATTGCAGCGAAAGATACTTAGTCTCACTGCCGCTAGGCTCATGTCTAGCACTCTCGGCCATCAAAGACACTGGCTTACTCATCAATACTCCGAAGGAGTCAGAACCAAAACCCTTGCATGAGCGCATGAGCGGCCGTCGCCAAGTCGCTATAAATGTGGCAGCCAAGAGTACGGTGAAACCCCGATTGACAGATCAAGCCATGCTAAACTCACCCAGTTACATATTACAGCTCCAATCATAGCTCGACCTACTACACAGATTGTCTCCAATGTCCCTGATGTCGTCGGACAGATACCTGGTCGCTTCTGGGATTGTCGCAGCAGCTTTCGTCGTTACTTTCCTGTATAACAAGTACCAAGTCGCTCCTGCCACGAAGAAAGGCATCCCTCTTCCTCCTGGACCGCCGGCACGCTGGTTCTGGGACAGTGCATTCCCTCGTTCGAAGTAAGCACCAGTGAGAGTGTCTTCCGTTCGGTTGACTCACGTTGCTAAGTATTTCTTATACCCTCGGGGACTGGGTGGCGAAATATGGTCCTGTCATATCGCTGCGACAAGGCAGCCAAGTGACTATAGTCATCGGGCGTCTGAACGTACGTGTTTTCTCTGCGTTCCGGAATAAGACGTAGTGTCGCTGATTTCAAGGGGACGGTTGTGTTCATCGGCAGGCGACTACTGAGATAATGGAGAAAGAAGGCGCGGCACTCGTTGATCGGCCTCGTTCAGTTGCTTTCGCAGAGATTATGTCAAATAACATGAACATCGGGGTGATGGGCAGTGGGGAACGATTCCGTCGTCTCAGGAAGGCCGTGCACACGCATCTGCAACCCAGGGCTGTGCAGGCGTACGAAGGTTTACAGTGCGAGCATGCGAGGGACGTCATACTTGACATTCTTAGAGACCCAACGCATCACGTTGAACATGCCAAGCGGTGAGCTTAGTCTTTTTCCCCGCGTGAAATCCACCATTGGGAAATTAGGGGCTCATTTGAAGCACTTTTAGATTTACCGTTGCTATAATTCTGCGTGTGGTGTATGGGAAGTCGACCCCGACATTCAATGACGATCCGGAGGTCGTCCGCATGCGCCAAAATATCAAGAACTCGGAATCTGTGCTTCGCCGCCCTGGGGGGTACCTGGTGGATATATTTCCCATTTTGAAACATGTCCCTGGATACGGAAGAGAGCTCAGGAAATACCACGAGTTCGAGTTGTCACTTTACAGAGACCAGTTAGGTCGCGTGAAGGATGAGATGGTGAGTGCCTGAACGCGGCGATGTACAGCCGAAGTCCGTCGCTCGCTGAAGCGACTCTCCTGGCAGTCGAGGAACGAAGCAGGTCCTTCGTTCAGCAAGACGCTCCTCGAAAATGCCAGTGACCATCGATTGTCTCATGATGAAATGGCTTATCTTGCCGGAATTCTATTCGGCGCTGGATCCGATACGGTACGCTGTTGTGCCTCTTTCGCACTCGCATCAAACTGTGTGTTGATATCTTCGTGGTTGTAGACATACATTGCTATATCGAATTTTATCTTGGCAGCAGCTCGTCATCCAGCAGCCCAAGCCCGCGTTCAAGAAGAGCTTGACATGGTTGTTGGAACAGATCGAGGCGAGCCCATGCGCTGCAACGTGTCTATGTATAATCTGACTTCACCCCTAGCGCCGACCTTCGAGGACTCGAATAGACTTCCACAACTCCATGCTTTCATGTCTGAGGCACTTCGTTGGAGGCCCGTCGTGTCAGCTGGTAAGCACAGCTTCGTCACTTATGGAGGTGCTCGGCGCATTGACCGGTTCTCCAGGTGTCGCGCACCGTGCTACCGAAGACATCATTTGGGTATGTTCGCTTTAGCAGTTGCAGGCTTGTCCCCTGGTGACGAGCACGTCACGTAGAGGGGCCAAATGATTCCTGCTGGTGCGACAGTGCTCGGATGCCACTGGTAGGCCCCTTCATGCGATACGCTTCCTTTCTCTGCACCCACCTTGGACCCATCTTCGACACAAACAGGGCAATCTCGAGAGACCCAGTCGCTTTCCCCGATCCCGAGAAGTTCGACCCTCAGCGATGGCTGGACCTAAACGGCCAGCTACGCGCCGATCTGTGGTTCTGCACGTATGGTTTCGGTCGGAGGTGCGTTACCGTTTGTGAGGGCTGTATGTAGTCTGGAAGGCGTCCTCGCGTGCTTTTACAACACTTTTTTTTTTTCAAAATTCAACTCCGCCTCTGTTGTGTATAACATATACTCCTGACACGCACGCTCGAATTGAATTTGACAGGGTATGTCCGGCGCTCCACCTCGCCAATCGGTCCATTTACATCAACGCTGCCTTGCTTCTCTGGTCTTTCCGCATCGCAAGGCACCCTAACGCACCGATCGACATGGATTCGTTCACGGACTCGGTTATTTCGCGCCCAGTGCCATTTGAGGTGGAGTTCGTGCCGAGGATGGGGGAGGAGAAGTTGAGGGAGATGATGGAGGGCAGCATGTGATTTCGTCTGAGCGTAGTTGTAGGTTATCTGTGTGGTGCTCGTTAGGCAATGATGATAGTGTGTACTAGTACTAGTAGTTTCAAGTCGTGTACGGTTCCGAGTGAGCGAGTTGTTCTGAAGTTCCTACGATCGTAGGGAAATTCGAGGCATATTCCGACAGTGCGATCGCTCGGGGAGCTACAAGATAAGGTTTTTCGTGCTGGTCATTTCCTCCTCATATGTGCTGTACCTCCCACGTCACATACCCCTTTCTCTGTCGGCTCCTCATCAAATGTATCGTAGTCAGCGGCCAACGAATACTGTGGCATAGCAGTACATGCCACAATAGTGGCCTGGCAATTACGGAATAGGTAGTCCTTTAGGACTGCATCCCAAACGCCATGCCATTTCGCTTCCCGTGGATCGGTGCCAGGTGGTGGGCCCCCCTTGCCGATGGCAGGAGTCCCACCACAGTGGCAGGAGTCCAAGGCTGTAGGCAGTGTTCGTGCCTGCCGCCACAACGTTGGTTATATCCAATACTGCACGCGAGAATCAGCTGTCCTGGACTCAGAGTACCTCAATTTCCGTTCATAAGCAACTGATTCATTCTCTGTGTTAGGCAGCTGTCAGGAACGTTGAAGGACTTTAGAAGAGGGCAGCTCGCCCAGATTATTGGGAATATTTTACATGGGAAACCGTGATCGGTCGTTTATGGGTTGCAAAGTTACTTGCAATCGATTATACGACCTGTATACGACGTATCTACCGTTCAGCTGGGGAACAAAACCGAGAAGCTGCCAGCGCATCAAACGTTCCCAGAGCTAAAGGATCATGATAACGCTGCCCGCAGTGCCCGGCGTTACCCGGGCCAGGCAGGTGAGATTCATTTCCTGTCCAAGTTGTTACGTTGGCCAGACCACAATTATGTGGCGTCCAAATGCGAGTCCTCCGCAGGTCTAGTGGCTTGTTTGCTGCAGCAGGAGTAGGGGAACTGACTCCAACGAAAGGTGTCCTGCGCCGAATTGATCGATTTAACAGCCGCAGGCCTCATGTCTAGCACCCCCGGCACATCAAGGAAACGAGCTTGCTCATGAATGCTCCGAATCAGTCAGAACTAAAAACCCATGCGGCATGCGCGGCCGTCGGCCAGTATCCACGGATGTGGCAGCCAAGAGCACTGTGAAACGCGGACTGACGGATCAAGTCATCCTAAACTCCTCTAGTTATAGCTCCAACCATGGCTCAACCTACTATACGGCTTGTCTCAAATGCCCCTGATGTCGTCGGACAGATACATCATTGCTGCTGGGATTGTCGCAGCAGTTCTCGTCGCTACTTTCCTATACAACAAGTACCAAGCCAATCCTGCCACCAAGGACGGCATCCCTCTTCCTCCTGGACCGCCAACACGCTGGTTCTGGGACAGTGCATTCCCTCGTTCGAAGTAAGTACCAGTAAACGTGTCTTCCGTTCGATTGACTCACACACGTTGTTGCTAAGTATTTCCCACACCCTCAGAGACTGGGTGGCAAGATATGGTCCTGTCATATCGCTGCGAGAAGGTAGCCGTGTGACTATAGTCATCGGGCGGCTGCACGTATGTGCTTTCTCTGCGCTCCGGAGTAAGACGTCGTGTTGCTGATTTCAAGACGATCGTGTGTATTGTAAGGCGGCTACTGAGATAATGGAGAAAGAAGGCGCGGCATTAGTTGATCGGCCTCGTTCAGTTGCTTTCGGAGAGATCATCTCAAATAACATGAACATCGGGATGATGGGCAGTGGGGAACGATTCCGTCGTCTCAGGAAGGCTGTGCACACGCATCTGCAACCCAGGGCTGTACAGGCGTACGAAGATTTACAGTGCGAGCATGCGAGGGGCATCATACTTGACATTCTGAGAGACCCAAAGCATCACGTGGAACATGTGCAGCGGTGAGCTTGTATTTTCTCTGCGTGAAATCCGCCATTAGGAAATTAGGGGCTGATGTTGGCCACCCTTTAGATCCACCATTTCTGTAATTCTGCGTGTGATCTATGGGAAGTCGACTCCGACATCCAATGACGATCCAGAGGTCGTCCGCATCCGTCAAAACCTGAAGAACACGGAACCCGTGCTTCACAGCCCTGGAGGGTACCTCGTAGACATATTTCCCATTTTGAAATATGTCCCCGGATACGGAAGAGACCTCAAGAAATACCACGAGTTCGAGTTGTCGCTTTACAGAGACCAGTTGGGTCGTGTGAAGGGTGAGATGGTGAGTGGCTGAACTCAGCGATATGTGTAGTGTAAGTACGTCGTTTGCTGAGGGATTCTTGTGGCAGTCGAGGAAAGAAGCAGGTCCTTCGTTCAGCAAGACGCTCCTCGAAAATGCCCATGACCATCGATTGTCTTACGATGAAATGGCTTATCTTTCTGGAGCTCTATTCGCTGCTGGATCCGATACGGTATGCTCTACCTCGTTCGCGCTCGCATCAAACCGTGTATTGACGTCTTCGTTGTTGTAGACGTACGTCGCTATAACGACTTTTATCTTGGCAGCAGCTCGTCATCCAGCAGCCCAAGCCCGCGTCCAGGAAGAGCTTGACATGGCCGTTGGAACAGACCGAGGCGAGCCCATGGGCTGCAGCATGTCTATGTATGATCTGACGCCACCCCCAGCGCCGACCTTCGAGGATTCGAATAGACTTCCACAACTACACGCTTTCATGGCTGAGGCACTTCGTTGGAGGCCCGTCGTGTCAACTGGTAAGCAGGGCTTCGTCTGTTATAGGGTGCTCGATGTATTGACTGGTTCTCCAGGTCTCATGCATCGTGCCACCGAAGACATCATTTGGGTATGTTCGTTTTACTAGTTGCGGGTTTGTCCCCAGTTGAGGAATACGTCACATAGAGAGGCCAAATTATTCCTGCCGGTGCGACAGTGCTCGGATGTAACTGGTAGACCCATTCACACGACATGCTTCCCTGTCTCGACGCTCACCTTGAATCAATCTTCGACGCAAACAGGGCAATCTCGAGGGACCCAGTCGCTTACCCAGATCCCGAGAAATTTGACCCACAGCGGTGGCTGGACCCAAATGGCCAGCTGCGCACCGACCTGTGGTTCTCCACGTATGGTTTCGGCCGGAGGTACGTCGCCATTTGTGAGGTTGTCTGTACTCTTGAAGGCGTCTTCGCGTGCTTTTACAATCCTTTTTTTCAAAATCTAACTCCGCCTCTGGTGTATAAGAAATGCTCCTCACACGCATGCTCTCTGAATTGGACAGGGTATGCCCGGGGCTCCATCTCGCCAATCGTTCTGTCTACATCAACGCTGCGTTGCTCCTGTGGTCTTTCCGCATCACTGAGCGCCCAGACGCACCGATCGACGTGGATTCCTTCACGGACACGTTTGTTTCGCGCCCGCCCCCGTTTGAGGTGAAGTTCGTGCCGAGGATGAGGGAGGAGAAGTTGAGGGAGATGATGGAGGGCGGCATGTAATTTCGTCTCAGCGTAGCTGTAGGTTATCTGTGTGGTGTTCGTGAGGGAAAGGCGATGGTGCGTACTAATACTAGTAATTCGTGTACGGGTCCGAATGAGCGAGTGGTTCTGAAGTTCGTGCGGTCATCAAGGGAAATTCGAGGCATAGTTCGACAGTGCGATCGAGATAAGGTCATTTCCTCCTCATATAATATTACCTCCTATGTCACACACCCCTTCTGTGTCTGCTACAAGCACCTTGTCATGGGTCTCCTGATCGAATGTATCGTAGTCAGCGACCAACT
This sequence comes from Melanogaster broomeanus, assembly GCA_014904935.1. Taxonomy (NCBI): domain Eukaryota; kingdom Fungi; phylum Basidiomycota; class Agaricomycetes; order Boletales; family Melanogastraceae; genus Melanogaster; species Melanogaster broomeanus. Next base: position 25,052 of record MU123979.1, read on the forward strand.
AATACTGTTGCATAGTTGTAAATGCCATGGCAGCGGTATGGTAATTACGGAATAAATAGTCCTTTAGGACACATCCCAAACTCCATACCATTTCAATTCGTGCGGATCTCCGAGCGCAGCAGCGAAAACGAGTACGAAGGGAACGTCGTTGCGAGAAGGTCCCCATTTCTTCCACGTGGTAGATCAAGAAGTTGTGCAACAACTGGACACGCAGGATTACGCTGCTTCTAGGTTCTTGCCAGTGCGATCGCCACGCTTCGCAGTGCAAACACCTGCCGCCACAGTGGTGTTATCAGTTACTAACGTTGTCTTTCCATCGAAATTGGTCTCCTTGTCGTCCCGAATATGACTAATTCCACTAGGGATGCATCCTTAGTAGGGAGAGGCGGAGTCGTTGAAGTACGGCCAAGCTTCGTAGATTGGAGACGTAAACACTGAGGAGTGTATGTTCTATACCGCTCGGGCCTCCCCCGAGTCGAAGTTGCAAATGGGCGATGTTGGGACGGCGCCTTAGGAAGGCAATAATGCCCAGACCATTCGTAGACGAGCTGTAGAATGTGTGAAGGGCAGGGCAGGTCCGTTGGCTGAGATCAATCTCGTCCCACATGATGTTGAGCAGCAGTAGCAGATTTGCTACATTGAATGTGCTGCGCAAGGCACGTCCTATGAGCTTGTCAAAGCCGGCAGGAGTCTGAATGCAGGTCACGGCATCGGTGTGATCAACATACAGCGAGACAGAAGGGTCGAATCCAAGTATGCATACCTGTTCCCTAGTAAACTGGTGTCACGGCCGTGGTCTCTATAGATAGACGAAAACGACGGGTACGGCTTCTGCCACACGCTTGTTAGTTACCGAAGTCCTCCACTCTTCGACCACCCGGAAGGATTCGCGGACTGTTACGGACCAGAAAGGATGCCGCATTGGCGTTGAAGCGATGCGACACCCTACAGAGAGATTAGCCTGCACTCCAAAAGGGACACGGCTAACTATAACTAGTAACTCGTCAGCTGCGGGAAGATCGGTGATCATACTTATGTAGTTGTTGGGTCACCGGTCCCGAGCGAGCCAGTCACGCGGTGAGCTTGGTCAGGAGAACCGCGACGGGCAGCCGATTAGATGTTCGAATTCAACATACATCGAACGAAGAGATGCACGGATGCATCCTGGCGGAGGGGAATCCGAAAGTCCCGCAAACCTGAAAGGGTGAGGAGTTCTCTTGCCGGCCGCTATCTAGATATATTCAAGTGACCTGGAGGGAGGTACTTCCAAGGCCGCGGAGGCAATGATGGACGGACACTGCCTCCGGCACTGGCAGGTTTGCCTTGGACAACTTGGGACAGAAACCCACGCGTAGATCTCCGCTATCCTGAAAGGGTTCTGGCAAGACCCAGGACGGGTTATATGATGCATGGTTTCTCTGGGCAAGAACGGAGCATGGCCAGGTAGACCATTTAGTGGTCAAGGCAAGATCCGTTCTTTTCATCGAACAAACACCACCATACGATGGCCTTCCATCAAAGATGCTGACTGACCGGTTTCGTGTGAAGCCGAGACAGACTACCGCACGGCCGCGCTGCCTCGTGCACCGCTATCTCTAGAAATCTGCGGACGAGCTGAGTAGATCAAAGGAATTGGAGAGATGGGAACACGAAGGCTATGACAACGCCAGTAATTTGTTGTAGATACTAAGTTACCAGCCACGAGGGAGAGTCTCCCTTGGCTAACAAACAAATAGCGAATGCATGATGGACAGCAAAAGGCTTGTCGAGTCTCGACCTGGTCTGGTTGTGCCACACGATCCAAACAAGACCACACAGCATCTGTGTCATCCAGTCCTATCAACGACACAAGCCCTCCGCCGGAGACAAGCCAACTGGCCCATCAGTATCTTTTCCTTTACTCCCATCTACACCCGCTGAAGTCAATAGCTCAATCTCTAGTCGTCACAGCGGCGAGTAAAAAGTCGAGAGGTCTACAATAAACGCCACCTTCTGTGATTCGATTTGTCTCAGTCGTCAACTCGCACGTCGCCATGCGAGAGTCAAACTATGCTTTTCCTGCCCAGAACAGGGCATGCGTCTGTATTTCATCTCAGCTCTATGACAGACGAGGTGCGCCCACCTATCTTCTCCTGACGTTTTTCATATCTTTCTGATCTTCATTCCACCGGTAGCCCTCGACACCACTTCGCCACTGCCTCTATTTAACTCCCTCCACCATCTTACATATCTAACCTCAACCTCACCCCGAATACGCGAGATAATGACCACGGATGGCGGTCTGGAGCGTCTCGTCCGCATGCTTCACGACTTCTGCATGTGTCCACCCCCTCCAGAAAATCCAAACATCATGTATGGTCTCTCCCCGCCCAACACCCGCCCTCCCAAGCTGGTCCCCACGCTTAACCCAGCGAACTTCGACAAGCACGCCGCGTATCGCTTTTCCTTGGCTTTTCAATGTGTGGTGAATATTGGCGTGAGAGGTAGCGAACCGATCCGGACTCGGGTCGTGCAGGCGGGCACTTTGGACGTTGTGGGGTGCATCCTCGAGGCTTGGTTGGCTAATAAGGGCTTCGCGGTTGGTCCCAGCTCAAGCGCGACGGGATTACCGAGGGAGACCCGGGAGCAGCGCCTGGCAAGGCGAAAAGGGCTAGCCGAACAAAGACAAAGAGATGGGGCTGTAGAGCTAACTCGGGCTTTGCAAAGACAAATAGCCGCAGCAGAGGCACATCCCACTGGTAGAGCAGAGGTAACTATTGATGAAGTGGATCTAGTTCGCTGTTTGATCTCCTCGTACTTACTTACCTCCCTTTTTAGGACATCTCGATGGCTGATGTATCTATCAATGATACCCCTTCAGACATCTCGATCATAGCAGATTCGTCATCGCAAGCAGTATCTATACCAGTGACCTCCCACGAGCGACCGCCATATGATCGTCATTCATCGTCATCCTCACGCGAGGCTGATCATCCTTCTGCCGAAACTTCGACGAACCCAACTCCTCCATTCGGCATTCCCACCGCCACAGTCACTGTAAATGGTCGTGAACGGAGTGGCACGATCATTGCCCGCCCCGTGTGGGATGAGCCCACTGGAGCACACAGCACCACCAGACCCCGCGCTCCTCGCACGCGCGCCCGGATGACCATTTCCCCCGACGAATCGACGGATAATTCACGCCCAGAGACGGAAACTGAAGATGATGGTGACGCTGACGTAGATATGGACCACTCACACGACACTGACGATGGAGCTACTTCTTCACATGCAACCCTCACACGAGCTCCCCGACCTGCGACCCGTTCGATGACCCAACGTCCGCGGCGAGCGGTAGGTATAGTAGCCGATGCTACCGGAACTACTCCCCTAGAAGTAAATGCGGACGCACATATAATTATCAATCACGGCCAAGGCGGTGTTGTTGATCGCGAGGGGGTCGGCGTTGTTGGCGTGGAAGATGGGATCGTCTCATTGGAGCCCAACGACGATTTCGCAATGGGTGCGCCGCCGGGAGCTCCGGGCGCCATGGACGAAACGGTTCTCGCGCGGAATATGCGGGGAGTGGATGCCCCGGTGTTGGACCGACGCGCACGACCTGCTCCAGATGCAACACCACGAGCGACGGTTGTAGCACTCCCACCTGCTGGTCCGGTACATGGTGTAGGGGGTGGAACTGTGCGCGGTGGTGCTACTGGACCTGCGCGGGATCATGCGTCAAATCTACCAGGCCCTGCCGCACTTGGACGGACGCCAAGCCATGTACACCACCACCGGGAAACCGATCCAGGGCCATACAAGGACGAAGATGTGTTGCTCAGTTTACAGCTTCTCGCATACCTGAGCAAATACCCACACGTGAGACAAGCCTTTTACAAGCTGCGCGTATCGTTCCATCCTGCCGCTGCCAATCTTCCCGTCGGTCGCGCTAGCCAGCAACCAGCTGCTGGCCCGAGCACAGCACGGAATGGACCGCCAGCCGCTGTCCAACCCGCCAAAGAGAGTCATGGGTTTTTCCGTGCGTTCGCATCTGCCACAGCGAGAGGGAAGGAGAAAGAGAAGGCGCCTGTTGAGTCGCCGGGTTCTACCGCTAGCCCTCCTCCACGGATGACGAACGTTTTTTCTCTTGTTGAGCGGTTCACGTTCCGCCCAAGTTCATCGGAGAATGACCTGCCGCACCCGCCACCGAAGCTTCCCCCGGAGATCCAGTACTGGGCAGGTGTTATAATGAGGAATGCTTGTCGGAAGGACGATAGCAGAGGCGGTATTCGGCAGTGTGCGAATAGTGAGTCGCTTCTTATCTTTTACTTCTGGTCATTTTCTGAACTGTTGAACTTCATCTTAGTGCTCTGTGGCAAATGGGAAGTGTATCCCCGAGAGTTTGCCAAATGCAGACGATGTCGGAAAGCAAAGTATTGCGGGAAAGAGTGTCAGAGTAACGCATGGAGTGAGGGGCATCGGTTTTGGTGTAGTGCAAAAGACGGAGAGGAAGCGGAGGACCCTACACACGCAGACCATGGTTATCTTGGATTTGATCCTGCAGGGGCAGATGCAGCGGCCGTAACACGGATGCAGAGGCGAACTGAGAGGGAACGTCTGGCGCGAGAAAGAGCGGCGGAGGGAGGGACTCCGATTCCCGCTGACCAGGTTCGCCTTGCACCCCCACACCCGAATGCCACTTCTCCGTCGACATCCACAGCACAGCCTACACCTACAAGACAGCGCGTGTCTGCGCTTCCCCCGACTGGAATGCCTCCTTTGACGTCGCCCGTGTTTGCGCAAATGCGCAATCGGAGAAGAGCGGAGACTGTTTCCGGGGCAACCAATGCGGTTGGGATAATAGCTCAAGGACGACCAGCGTATCGACATGAAATTGCATGGCTCGCTGACGGTGGTGGTCGGGAGACGGATGAAGGAGGAGGAGGAGCTCCAGGGCCAACACACCCTCATACTCAAATAACGAACGTGATATGGGAAACGTCAAACCAGGGCGATAACGATATGGTCCTAGGCTAACGCCACTCACAGACTTACAGTTTTCTTTTTCCAACCATCGAGGCACTGGCTCAGCACCAGCTGTGCCATCATTATACATCCCCGTCAAATCCTTGTCATTACTATCTACAGTTTACACACCCTCATCCTCGATTACAGATCAACACTTGTCGTCGTCAACACATATACCTACCTGCTACATGACCACTACAACACTACCCTCTTGCACCCTCTCGCCTCCAATTTTTTGGACACGACGCTCCCTTTAATCGAGTACGCTTTCGTCTCGTAAATCATGATCAGTGAAAGATACGTGCCGTTGTCGTCGTCGTCGTCGTCTCCATACCTTGCTTGCATCCTATAGTTAGTACCACAAGTCTCACCACCCACATCCCATACGCTTGCCCAGGTCCAACTCTCCATTGTGACATGGATATTATAATATAGCAATGTTTCACTCCCGTTTCGTCTGTACGTAGAGCTCGAGTTCGAGCGTATACCTAAATTCCTTTTCCTCGAAGTCGAAGTTGATGCTGGCACCGGGGATTGTTCCACTGTCCAGGGTAAGTGATTGAAGCTGGGATAAGACAGATTGCGAGACTCTCATGGACGAATAATGCTGCCGTCCTCTTGTGCGTGACAGCGGGGAGGTGAATGGATGAAATCGCTGTCAGTCACGCAAAGTACATAGCAATGCCGACTTGCCCCGGTCAACGAGGTAGATAAACTCCTGTATCGCCTGCTAACGCACATACGACTCTTTCAGCATTTGAAGTGCTACCTGTAAAAAGGTCTCAGGCTTCTCATACGATCGACAATCATGTGTGCAAGCCGTTACCTGATAATTTCCAGTGAGGGGTTCGGTTTCCTTCGGAGAAACCTTCATCCGTTTTACCCTATCAAGGTAATCATACTCCTTTAACATCGACTTGAAGTACCGCGCCTGTAATCGGTCAGCGTCAGTTCAGATAACAGACCATATCAACCACGGACCTCTTGTTCTTCCACCAATGTCCATGCATCACCGTCTCGCCCAGCCCGGGCGGTTCGTCCCACTCGGTGGACATATTTCCTCATGTCAATTGGTGCATCATAGCTGACGACATGGGACACGTGGCTCACGTCGATGCCTCTTGAGATCAAGTCAGAACAAACGAGTCTGCAAACGTCGAAGTGGTGAGATCGCATTGTGCCATCAGGTACCATATGGGCTTACATGTGAATTTCTTGTGCTTTAAATTGCGCGAGGATGCTTTTTCGTTCACCTGCTGGAAGGTCGCTCGAATATGCACGAATGACAATACGGTCTCGATCTGAGACGGTCAGCTCTTCGAAGAACTCGAGCAAGCGGACAAGCCGTGTCGTAGATTCGGACGACTTCGTAAACACTATAGCATCTCGGACAGAGTGATTGTGGATGAGATGTAGGAGTAGTAGAGGTTTCGCTGATGACTCGCAAACGATCATGTGCTCCTGAGCCGCAAAGATCAACCCAAGAAATATATAGAAATGGATACCCTTACCGTCAGAGTGGCAGGCATGGTAAATCGTTCAGATACCAGGTCCAAAGGACCAGCGTCTATTCCCCGACCTGGTTTTGGACAACGAAATACTTTGGCTCCCGCAGACCAAGAGATGTAAGCTTTCCAGGATCACGCGTGAGCGTGGCGGAGAATAGGAGTTTTTGACACGAGGGCTCCTTTCGCTCACTGACGTCAACCTCACTGAGCGGGCGTAAAAAAGCAGGCGCAAGGGAGCCGTTGCTGGGTACAAGATGGGGATCATTCGAGGGCGATTCAAAAACGTCTTCCGAAGGAATCCTATGGTGGATAGCAGCGAGAACCTGAACTAGCCAGTCTTGGAAGGATTGTGAAAGTAAGCGGTCCGCTTCGTCGATGACCTGTGTTCACTGTAATTTAGTACATTGTCAGCGCCATAGCAATATAACTACATACCAAGAAACGAAGATGTTGTAAGGAGAAATTGGGAGTTCCGTTTAGATGATCCATGAGTCGACCTGGTGTGCATACCAAGATGTCCACTTTACTAGAACCCCCCTGCAATCTACAAGCAAGTTCGAACAAGATCCTCATTCATGGAGGAGTAGACTTACTCAGAAGCAGTCTCCGAGACCAGCTGTGCTCGCTCGTGAGGAAATGAGTGCTGCCCCGTGGCAGTACCAATCTACAAAAGGTTGATCAGAAAATAAGACCTCCGATAGATGAGAACAAAAGCGACCTTCAGGCCACGTCCCTTACCCACTACCTCAAATGTTTCTCTGACTTGATTGACCAGGTCTCGAGTAGGTAGAACGATCAAAGCGCGAAGACAGGTAACCACCCTATTTGACAAAGTCTGCATCACAACAGATATGAGCCATCATAAATCGCAGGGCATGAGTTGGTATTCACCTCAAGGATAGGGAGGACATATGCAAGTGTTTTTCCGCTTCCCGTTGGCGCAGAGACGCAAACGTCACGAAGAGGTGAATAGGGTGAATACAGCGACTGTCCGCTGCACCATGACGGATGAGGAAAGGTAGAAGAACGGTCTGCACTACACATCAGCATCAGCTTTGGCACTCATACCCCGTGAGCAGCCTCTGATCACTGACCAGCAAAACAGCTCGTTTATGCCGAGCTCGAGCAACCGCCTTCTCGTTCTTGCACTAAGACCTGTGCTGTCCACATCTTCGCTCGAGGAAAGAGGTAGTGACTCGGATGCAGAAGGATTAATTAACTTTTGCATGTAGGAGAGTTTCGTCGAGACCTTGCATGGAAAGGGCCGACTTCGGTGGTGCGTTCAGCAGGTATCTAGCTTTGGCCTTTGTCTTGCTCACCGGACTAGTCACTGTCTTTTGAAAGATATTGTTGGAATGTCATCAGACATGTCTCGTAGCGTCAGGGACAGCTTACCTAATCACGTGTCCAGTAGACACGCACCAGTGATCAGGAATAAGCCCGCTCGTTATCTTATGTAATTCATGCTTTTTTGAGCTAAAGTCATTTATTTTAGGAATAATACTTGTACAATATTGGCGAGGCTCGATAGAGTATGAAAAAGTAAATAAAGTGTGAAAACGAAACCTCACATTTACCAGCTCTAGATCTGCGTCACAGGTGGTGAATGAAATCAGCGTAACATCGTTCAAATCGCCTCGCATGGGGGCATACGTGCAGGTTGGGCAGTGCGGGACAACGTTGCGGCTCGGGTCCGGTCGTAGTTCGTAGTCGGGACACGTGTCATCGCGTCAAACCAGGAATCCATCAGTGAGTCACTGTAGAGCGAGTCTGTAGTGAGAAGTAATTGTTAGTCCAAGTAAACGAGGTGCGACTGGGCCGTTCGCCAAGGGCACGTTCGGGGTCACATCATATTCCTGATGGTTCCCTTGGAACTGCTGAAATTTTGCGTCCATGTCTGGTATCGACGATGGCCATCCTCGATATTCATGGCTCGAGCGAAATGAGCTCGCATGAGTTAAAGGCAACTCAACAGCTGAACGATGAGTCGGACACGCTGGAGCGGCCGCATATTCGCTGCACGTGGGTCGTTGTCACTGTGGCTAATTGACATCAGTTCGTCGGCTGTCGTTTGAAGTCGTGTGAGTTCGTCCGAGGGGAGTGTCACCTTGCACCACTCGTCTAACGGTTGCGCGACTCGTGGCGGCTGCATTTTGAGATAATTCTTGAAGTGATATTGGTACCTGTAGGCTGTAGGAATGGCATCGTAAAACTCGTCTACAGAACCCTTGGAACGAGCGAGCTTGGCTTCGACGTCAAACACGCGAGGTGCATTTTCGTCGTATGCGGGGTTGACGCGAGAGAACGAACCACTAGCGTACACAGAGTCGAGAATGACATCGCCATTGTTGTAGTCGTTGTTGGTGGAGGCTTTGAATTGCCACTTGTCGCCATCGATGACGCAGCCGGCATGCGCAGGAAACGCGCCGGACCCGTTAAAAACAAGAGGCTTGTGGATGGCAATGTTGGTTGCCACCATTGCACCATTTTCCAAAATGCTCTCAACATAGCTGGAAGGGGCCATTTCAGAACGAAGCAACGAAAATAGAAGTGTTTGAAACTCATCTGGAAGCGGGGAAAAGGACAGCATCGAATACGATGTGACCCGTCAAATCAGGGTGGCTGTCCACATTGACACGGAAATGAGGCGAGGCAATAGGACGAGGCTTCTGTCGAAGCCTACGAGATCGCTCGCTCGCAGACTCGACCTAGCAGTAGGACTTATTGTAAGCATATTCGGGTAGCGGTGCCTTGGTGAAGTCCGTCGCACCATTCGGCAAAGCACACAGTTTGTTGAAGTCGACGTGCTTGAAACCAGAGCTGAGGTTTCCAATACCCTCCAACAACTGGTAGTGTTCTCCTGTGTTCTGTGCGGGCAGCTTGGGGTTCGGACGACGGATTAAGCTGATAGGCTCGCCACCGCACTGCTCGATGTACGCCTTCAAGACTGGATGGGGGGCAATCTCCAAGAACTGGAGACCATCGGCACCTTCGTCAGCGATGAGTTTGTTGAGCAGTCCCGAAGAGAACTGGGCAGCGGATGTTATCCCAACAGTAGTTGATGTCGAGGACCCGATCCAGCCATTTGCCGTCCGGGTAGACATAACGCGGGCCACTGGTGTCTTGGTTCCTTGAGCCAGAGGAGTCTCCGCGACTCGTTCCTTGAACAGCGCTTCTTGGGGTTCCATGAGGGGGGGTGTGGAATGCACGACTCACGCAAAGCTTGGCGGCGAAGACCTTGGCGTCTGGGTCGTTCGTGAGTTCGACTATGGCGTCGACGAGCCGTGCGTACCAGCAATGGTGACAGCCTGAGGGGAGTTGATACCCGCGATCCACAACCCGGAGGAAACCTTGGCTCGAGCAAGGACTGTGCGGATCATTGTCTTGGCCTTCTGTACACCGACGCCGAGGGCTACCATAGCACCATTGCCCTCTGCGCTTGTATGGCAACCGCACGCGCAACTGCGATACCCACGGCCATCTCACGATCGTAGTGTCCGGAGGCGTAGCCCATAGCAATCTCACCGATACTATACACCAAGGTCAACGCTGACGATGGAGGACAAAACTGAGGCAAATCTCACCTGTGGCCCACGACGAATTCATACTGGATACCCAAGCTCCTGACGAGGTCCACCAACGCAACCTGTACGAACACCAGCGACAACACGATTTCCTGCACAGGCCACACCCCATTTGCTGCCAACGTGCACACAGCACCAGGAACAGAGAGGCCCGTACGCTCGAGCACGGACTCTTGACCCTACTTCTCGACGAGGATGCGATCGTTCTCTCGGATCGCAGCAAGGAATGCGGGATAGCTCTCGGAGAGCTGGCGACCCATGAAGACGTGTTGTGGTCCTTGGCCTGCGAATACGAGACACAGCTTGGGGTTCGCGTTAGAGTTCGTCAGGACAGGCTTGGAGAACTTGGCAGAGGCATCGAGGGCGGACGCTACAGCGAAAGCACGACTGGGATATGCACGGGTTTGCCTTCCGAGATCGCGAGCGACAGAGGGAAGAGTACTGTCGTCAGTGACGCCATCGAAGGCGTTAACGAGAGCGCGTCTTTCCAGCGTCCCAAGGCGGATTCTGTAAGCGAGCCGATGGAGAAGAGATGAAGTTGTTTCTTCTGGGTAGTAGTGGGCGCGATGATGGATCTTGCGAGGTCCGCGCAGGTCTCCGCTGTCTCCAGCACAATATGTGCGTTGGATCCACAGACACCGTACGATGAGATAGACGTCACCCATTTCCCATCGTTCGCAGCCATCTCCGGCGTGACCTTCTCAAGAGGGACACATCATAAGCCGACCAAGCTTTCACAAGGGCAAGCGTGGCAAATACCTCAGTCTGCACCTGCACCTTCAAAGCAGGGAAATGATCTTGGGATTGACCTTAGTGAAGCGGATGTTCGGAATGACCTCCTTGTGATGCAGCATCATTGAGACCTTGACCAAACTTGCCAAGAAGCTGCACCCTCCGGCGTGTCCGATGTTCGCTTTTACGCTTCCCACTCTGGAGGGTCACCGTGAGCCATATGACGAGAGATGACATGAGAGGGAGAGCGCACCTCAGTTTCTTCTGCTCGCTATGCTCCTAGGCGAAAACCTTGCCGGCAGCATTCGTTTCAATAGGATCGCCAACCTTTGTGCCTACACCCCAAGCATCAATATCGGCCCTCTACGCGTATCCGACGCTAAAAACTCACCCGTAGCGTGCAGCTCAACATAAAACGCCTCCTTCATCGTCTCAACCTGCATATCCCTCTGAGGCATCGTCAAACTCTTTCCCTTCCCGTTAGCATTGATTGCGCTGCCAGTAATAACCGAATAGATCGAGTCTCCGTCTGCAACAGCGCGATCGACCCGCTTGATAAGAACGGCTGCTCGTCGGCAGAAGCATCGAAAGACTTGGAAGACCCCGTAGGCGATCGTATCTGTCATCGTCAAGTTCGTCTACAGTGGTTACCGAAGAAGACACGCGTGTTCGAACCTCTGTAATCAATTCCCGAATCTTGAAGCGCCTATGTTGCATGAGATCGAGCGAGTGAGTACTATTCTTGCGTGAACACGGCAAGTAGAACGCACCGCTTGGGCAGCCTCTAATGCGAGTCTAATCGCAGGATCGAACTTCCCGGCTTCTTTCGCTGAAATACAGAACTCGAGATGGTCGAATTGGTCGATGCAGCCTCCTTTCGTGCAGTGGTACTTTCCTGGCTCATCCATTCCGCCTGCATTGAACGTGGACGAATACCATGAATTGCACAGCAGAATGAGGGACAGACGCACGATACCACTCCTCATGGGATCCAACGATCAGATGGGGGCTCGATCATTCCATCGCCCTATAGGCTATAGCTCACAACTCAATGTCAACTCAAGAAAAAGAGCTGGAACTGCTA
>MU123980.1:0-17078 GCA_014904935.1 Melanogaster broomeanus
AGTAAATATACACCTGGGAATACCATAGCACCTGTATCTTGCCTGAAGAATATATCCATATGTTTAATTTTATGTTTTTAGGAGGCTATGATCTTTTTACCTACACTGGACACTTTAGGAGCTTAAGCTTCTTCTAGAAAACATTCACATAACTTCTAAGTAATGTTTGGAACCCTCCTAGACACTCTTCTATTAAAATACCAAAATTCTAGACCCTTTTTATTATGTTTTACACCTAAATCATGTCCCAGAAAGCTCATTTGGTTCAAATAAACTTATATAAGCAGTCAATTATGTTCTATTATGTACTAGGGTACTAAACCACTACATATGTTGCCACCAAAAGCAAGGGAGCAAGGGTGGTAAAGCAGAAAAGGCTGAGGAAGGGGGCTAGGGGCTGATATGTTATATTAACCAAAAGTGGTAATGTGGTGGGAGTAGTGGCGCTTTTTTGCTTACATAAGCACCCAAAAAAGCGTGGCAGTACTACCAGCCACAGCAGCCACAGCCACCTCTCAGCCACCAGCTGAGTTTGAAGAAATTTCAACCATCTAGCTCAATCAACCCATTGCTACTCATCACACAATAAAAAAACATATGAAAAATGGTAGCTTATGATCTGTGACATGTACATAGCCTAATCTACAAACTTAGAAGAAGAACCAATCAAATGTGGTGGAGAAATGAGCTGCTAGAGCTTGAAACATGTGTGGGAAGATTAGATATGAAAACTCTGGCCTGATTTGGATATGTTTTGGTTGTTTGACAAAAGGAAGTGTCTATTATTATGTTGTGGCTGTGATATCCCTTTTGGTATTCAAAAAGCGGAGCAATTACATAATAATAGACTATCTAATCATAGGTGATCTCACAACATAGATCAGTGCCTCAAAACACAAAAAAAATGAAATTGATATGCAAATTGGGTAATGGCAGGGGAAGAGAAGCACAAGAAGCAACGTTTACTTCGCACTGGGACACAGACGATTACCCAATCGGGACGTTGCCGAGGCATGTGAAGCCAGGGACCCTGGACTTGGCGGGGAGGAGCAGGAGGGGGTGTCGCTCGTACGGACACGTTCTCGAGCGTTTTTTCAGGTGCGCAAAATTTGGGCTCGTAGCTAGTATAATGTATCTACTTTGGGTGCATGTCTAGGGATTTTTTGGACCGGAAAAAGTGCGATTTCAAGGCTACAGCAATAAATTACAGTTACAATGGGGTGAAAAAGGCCGAAAACCCTCTCGTACTTCGCTTATCCGAGACGGACGGCATATCCCGCGTGTCCCATGAAGCAGTCGAGCTTTCCTACTTCATGGGACACACATCCTGATTTGGCAAGCCCGCCGGGACTATGTCGACGTGCCTCACTTCATGGGATGCATTAGGGACACATTACGTGCTTAGGTCACAACAGAATGTATTGCCTAACATCATAAGCTAGGTACACACCACGTTAAGTAACGATCAACGGGCGCGCTCGTCGTCCAAAACCGCCCAAACGTCGCCCGCCATGGCGGGCGCACGGTATCGGCACAGCCGCCGTGTCCAGGGACACGCGCTTACCTCAGCGTCCCCCCAAGCCCGCGTGTCCCACGATGGGAAAGCAGCAAGAAGCATCAAGAAGCAGGTGTCCTAGCATTCTCTGAGATTATGCATAATCTCCTCATAGTGAGTAGCATCCTGAATTATGGAAAACCACCTATCTACAGTAGCCACAGTATTATTGATAATTCTGACAGGGTAGCCTGGCCAATCCAACTCATCGGGTGCATCAGATATGCACCGGGGATGCCGGGGGAGCGTCCCAGGCCAGCCAGGACCAAAGCCGAATGACAGCAAACACAGTACACGAAGACTGCGCGCACCGATAGCCAGGACAGCACACCGCGACTTAACCAAATCGGGCAACCGCGCGAGCGTACTACTCAGTCAATACTCGGACATCATGCATTTACGGACGAAGGACTACACTTTGGAATTTCTGTACACTGAGTATTCTACAGGCTTCTACAACATGAACTGGGAGACCCGGACTTGAGACGCTGTAGGAGAATTAATTCCGCAAAGGTGACGGAGGGGTGTAGTCTAGTTTGATGTAGCGCGTAAGCAATAAAGGAGCTTGAAAGCTTGACCGTGGATCCGGACGAAGACGGTGGGTAGTGTGGACATGCGAATAAATGCGCGATGAACTTGCGACCACATAAACCGGATTGCCTCACGTCGCTCAATTCATACTCAAGCTGGGGGACCAAGCATTGAGATGCTGCGGGAGACTAATGCTGCAACAGTGAGTAGTTTAGTTCGATGTAGTGCATAGTGAAACGACCACATATCCTGGACGGCCTTTTGTCATCTGATTCGTACTCAGGCTGGGGGTGCTTTGCCTTCACTGACCCGAGCTTGATGGTGATCTCTTCACCAGTGCTGCTGGTCCTGAGATAATCCTCACCCGTGGCTTGAACGAATATTAAGCTAAGTGTGGAGAACAGAGTTCATTAACATTGCTGTGAGCGTGACAAAGGAATATTCATGGGTATACAGGTATCTCATCACTGCCACCGGATAATGATGGCCGTCACCTGCCCCGAATACGGTCTCCTCCCGTTTTGACTTCTTCCCGTAAGCAGTTCCTGGGCCTGAGTGAGACCCATCGAGTGTAGCCTCCGAGTGAGATGAGATGCATGTCGAGATAGAGTTCCCGTTCCGGGCACCTCGGCCCAAACTGACGTACAACGTACAGCCAGGGCCAGGGGGTATGTACGAAGTACACCCTCAGGTGTCGGAACCGAACAAACCGCGCTCCAAATCGTCACGCACGCAGCCCACACGTTTCTAGAAGAGCCAAGGGCCGACTAAATCGCGCACGAAAAATCACAATTCAGAATTCAGCCACTTCGCCAGTAAGGAAGAAACAGCATAGTAGTCTCGCTCACCTCGTCCGTGGACGCCCTCAGGTTTGATCTGCAGGCAGCCCTGGTGTATCAAGTTCAGCGCCTTCATCGCGTCGCGCGCCTGGATGACACACGAGATGTTGATCTCGCTCGCGCCCTGGCTGATCATCTCGATGTTCACGTTGCCCTGCGCGAGCGTCTGGAACATGCGTCCCGATATGCCCACCAGGTTGCGCATCTGCTTGCCGACGAGCGACAGGATTGCCATCTCGGGGTGCACCGAGACCTGTTCGTCGCGTGTCAGTGTCAGGAGGAATGGCCGTGTGGAGCAAATAAAATAAAATAAAGAATAAAAGACGCCTCACCGTCCCGCTCTTCTGCAGCTCCGAAACCAGGCGGCCCATTATCTTGCTCGAGAGGCTGTCCTCGATGGCCATGCTGACGTGCACCTCGCTGGTGCTGATCAGGTCGACGACGACGCCGAAGCGATCCAGGGTCCCAAAAATGCGCGCGAGGAACCCGTGCGAGACGCTCTTCCTGTTCGAGTTGACGTTGAGCACGACGATGCGCTCCTTGATCGTGACCGCCGTCGGCAGGCGTTTGCTTCTGTGTGCGTCTTTAAGGGGGGGAGACGTGAAGGGGCAGGTCCGGCATCCCCAGCAGGTCGCTCCCGTCGCCGACGAGCTCATCAGCGTCTGGATGAATCACCGTCCCGCCACCCGACGCGTTCTCCACGTTTTTGATCCTGATGGGTATTTTTCGCCGGATGACCTGGGAGAAGCAGGTGAATCGTCGGATGTACTAAAACGTTGGAACAGCGAAGAGGTCAGCACCCACCTGCTCCATGGTGAACGGATGAACGACCTCGCTCCCATAATACGTGAGCTCCGCGGCCTCGTCCGGCGATATTATTGGTATAAGCCGTGCGGTAGGTACTTTCCGAGGGTCTGCCGTGAATATACCGTCTACCTCCTTCCATATCTGAAGTTCTGAGGCGCCGAGACCTACGGCAAGCAAGGCGGAAAGAAGGTCGGTGTAGCCTCTGCCGACTTGGCGCAGTAGGGACCCTGGAACTGGGCCGAAGAAGCCTGGTGGCGGTGTGAGCAACGGGAGAAGGCATGCACGCGAATGAGACGTACCGGTAACGACGGGGACTCTCGGCGCGCATTGAGCAACGCGCTCCCCAGACTGCGGCAGCGACGCTGTCATAGAAGGATTGGTCTAAGGCTCCCTCCACATATCCGGAATCCCCGTCATCGGTGACAGGTATGACGTCTTCTAATGAGACATACTCGGCATCGATGCCCTGACAGATTGAATTGCATTGCATTTATCGATGAGACGACTGAGCTGCGCGGTGCCGTAAAGGGTGACTCACTTGATCGCGAAGGATGGCTGTGATGAGCTTGCATCCCAACCTCTCGCCAAAACCAACGATGCTGTCTCGCGACCGAGGCGATATCTCATCGATAACCTGCGCGTTCCCCAAACACAACAACAGGGACAGTCAGTGAGATGATCGACAGCATGTTACGGATATGCAAGGGAGCGAGCTCACCTGGGCGGCGAACAGGAACGAGCGCAGCCAGTCACAATCACGCTCTATCTCTGCCTCGAGCTCCTGCAGGATCTCGGGGGTTTCGACGGACGCTTTTGCGGCGGCGAGGTGCTCGGCGCGTATGAGGTCGACGGTTGCGTTGAACTCGGGAAAGGTCTGTCCTGTTTGGGGAGTAGTTAATGGGGTGAGGGAAAAGGCGGTTGTGGAGGGCGAAGCGGAGCGCGGTGACGAGGAGCTGCGCGTGCGAGGCGAGGGCACTTCTGAAGGACGACCAAACATGTTGTTCAGCGGGGTCATGGTGCCGGACCTAGAGGATGTTTTGGTGGGTGGCCGCTGTTTGGCCTCCGCGGCAGCCCTGAGCAATAAGTTGGTGGTTCCGAGTGCTTTTGTGGACCCTGAACGCGCGGAGCAGACGATGGCGACTTTGTGCTGGTCGATGTAGCTCCTATACGCGCGATGTTCAGTGTTCTGTTTGTCATGGAGGGATGGCATGGAGACAATGATAAAGAATAAACTGACGAGACGATATCCTTTGCAATCTGGACCGCAAACTTTCCAACGCTGGTGCCTCCGTACTTTTGGACGAGCCATTTTGCGGAAGGATCGGTGGTATTTTGGTGCAAGGTAGGGGGTGTGGATGGGGGAGACGTGAAAGAGCTTAAGCCCGAGCTGGAACCCGAATCTGACATGGCGCACAGGTCAGACCTGAAGTGAAGATTAGATTAGAGCGAATGGGCAATGAGATCCAGACTCGGATGCAGATGCTGCTGTGCGTGGGGTCGATGTTAGGAGTTGCGAAGACACTAGTACTATCAATTCACGACACCCATATATATACGACTTTAGGGTCGTACAGTCCTTGCAGGCAATGTAGATGGAAGTTGTCACACTGATGTTGATGACTCGACTCGGTGCAGGCAAAAAAAAATGGTAGTGACCCCAGACACCATCGGAGATCCACTCGATCCACTCGATCCACGGCGACAGTTGCTCTCGCAAAGACAGCAGCTGCTGAGGTTGTGAGGGTTGCCACGACGAAACCCTCTCCAACAACCATTCCAGCCGAGTTGCTTCATGCGGATTCCGGGCATCGTGGACGACCGTGGCGTCGGCGTTTCCGGCGACCACTGGCACCATGGGGACCTCTCTCACCACATTTCTCCGAGTTCACTCCAATCTCGCGCCAGAATGCTCCCCTGCCCCAGCCCTGTCCATTACCATAACATGAAAATTAATATTGGTGATTATATACGCGTCAGTGACTTCGACTTCCCTTCGTGACACCCTCGCTGCCTTACCGACACGCGGTCACGGTAGTGCATTGGAGGCTTCTCTCCTTAGTAGCTTCAACCATTGGCCCGGGACGCCTGCAGTCTACGCCAGTTGCGAGGGAACAGGTGGGATTCCGCACCCACCCGCTGATTCACTGGCAAGTCACCCGGTACCCTCGAGAATCGAGATCGAACCCGGACTGCGCTGGCGAGCTCAATCGAGGGACCATCCAACCGACTCCCCGCAGATCCCACGAGCTTGCAATGAACCTCAGCGTTCATGCACATGAGTCGTTGGTGCAAAGGTCGAACGAGAAATGATGTGACATGTACGGTCGCCTCGCACACTCGACACTGCGGCGGGAACGCTCATAGTCTGCAGACGCTACAAGCTCTCTCTTCTGCTGTTTGTACCACCCCAGGACACAGCAAGCCGAGATATCGAAGTGAGTGAGTCGCCCCCCCCCCTTTCGACGTCGGCCAAATCTTGTTCGCCGGGCGTCATTCGCCCGGGACGACGCGAGCGATGATAGCGTAACACCGGGCTCCATGCGCATACCGAGAGAGATTTTCTGATGTTTCTCTCTGATCGTTCTGATGGCGGCAAACGACAAAGTTTGGGTTTCCTTTGGGGGGGGGTGCATACCATAGTTAGCGTCTGTGCGCGCGATTACTATATAGTCAGCGCCTGTTGGAGACGACCTGGTATCTGCACACTGGAAGCACCAGCACTAGTAATAATACTTCGCGGGTCCATAGTTCGAGTCTCTAATTATTATTACACCTTCGTGCAAGGAACCCGGTTGCCGAAGCGACGAAGCAGTCGAAGGCCCCCTTTTGACATGGTAGTACATAGAAGAGAGAGATTGAATATGGAGGGATCTGCACAAGCTGGCCAGCAGACCCGCGAACACACGCTCGCCCGCGATATCACCGGGCACCATCACAAATCGGGCCAATCCTTGCATCATCTGATCCGTGGAGTCAGGAACCGATTGATATTACTTATATTATATTTGTGTACCTTAGTCATATTGCTAAATGGGCGTAACAGAGCAGTTCTTGCGGCAGCGCGGCCCATCGCGGCGTGAGGGGCTGGAGCTGGAATGCATATGCTTAGAGCCATCTGCACGTGATATCGCTCACCGGCGATACCAGGCGATCCGAGGGCGTTCTTGTCTGCGCACGGGGCTGTGGGGATACGTTTCTGGAGGTGTAGGCAAACCAAGTATCGCGGGAAGGAAGGAAGTCCGTGGACTCCAAGGGCTTACATAGAAAGAGAGCTCCCACATTAAGCCATGGGCAAACTTGCAAGGAAGGGTGCCTGTTGGTACCTGCAGCGTTTCGACTTGGAAACGCATTTACTGTGACGGAGAGAGCAAATCAGTGCCTGAGAACGAGGCTGCCAATATAGGGGAACGTGCTCGGTCATACTATACATGACCGGGGGGTACGAAACCAAGCGTGCGTATGACCGCGCGAACCCTCCCAACAAGTCGTACGATATGCAGGCTAAGGATCTGGGAGGACGTTTACCGGAAGTTATGTTCTGAATGGAATAGCAACCGCGGAAGTATCCGGCGGGATGAAGGCTGAAGCTGATGTCGTCTGCGCACTTAAATACCGAAGACCCGGGTTGTATGGAGGAAATAGGTAGCACCCGTGTATATCTAGCTCGGTGGCCGGTCTGTCGCGAAGGGAGCGTTGGCAACAATATTATATATAACCATCGTAGACTAGATTTTTCCCGCGGTGCCTACCAGTAGAGAGTATCCTGAAGTTGCATCCGTTGGAGCAGGAGCCTCGTGACGTGTTGGGCGGATCAACAGTTCGATGAGGGTTTCTCATGCACTATGACTGAACGCCAGCGAGCCATTACGGCGGCGGCGGCGTGCATGTAATGAACGGGAAAGGTTAGGGGATTCACTGGGATCACACGAGCTTGAATTCGAAAATTCCGGTGGTCCCAGGCTCTGAGTGGAGTGATGGAGTGATTGAGCTGGCTGAGGTGGCCAGGCAGGCAGCCGGGGGAGACAGGAGGGGAATATGGCACTCGCGCAGCATAGAGCATGGGTGCAGGCGGGTACCAGAGACGAGGTTGTGGGTCGCACTTTGCACGAGTAAGGAAATGCAGGACACGAGGCAGTCCAACACCTGGAATTCCGCCATCCATTCCTGGAGCGCGTGCCTTAGATGACGAGAGGACAAGAATAGTTCTGATCAGGCACACACGAAACCCTTGCTTCGGGCTTGGGGTGGAGTTTGGTTACGTAAAGGAGTACCCACGACGAGGACGAGTGGTTCACTGAGTCTCCGCCTCACTGCTCTCGCGTGCCAGTGCCAGGTAGCCTGAGGTAGGCTGGGATCTAAATAAGTATTTAAATATTGGGGGTTGGTAGCAACTTTGGCTTTGGGTCCGTACAGCCTTGGTATAGCCTGAGAAAAACATGTCCTCGGTGCAACATATTTGGCAATCAGTTTGGTTGCGCATACCCGCTAGTACTAGCCTAGTAGGAATTATGACTTAAGTACATACGGGCCTGAGGGTCATTGCTGCCGGATCCCGAGCGAGTTCCTTACTTCAACTTACTCGCAAAGTCAAAAGGTCTCTTTGTCTCCACACATACATACTCCGTCCACGATGCCTTCAGGAAGCAAGTCTCTCTACGACTTCGACCCTTTGGACGAACTCCTCAAACCACCACCAGGCGAGACCGAGGAAGATCGTGTTATCAGGCTCGCCCAGGAAGCTGAAGCAAGAAGAATAAGTCTTCAGATCGACGAATCCATCAAAGCAGAACGACAGCAACAAAAGAAGAAGAATGTCGTCAGACTATTGCTCCTTGGTCAGAGCGAGTCAGGTATCTACCACAGCACTCTCCCACAACCACCCTCCTCACACGTCTCCCAGGAAAATCAACTACCCTCAGACGTCAGTTACTCCACACCCTCTCCTTGCACTCTCTCAATCCTTCTCATAGACTTCCAGAGATTATACACTCCGACCGCCTTCCGCGAAGAACGTATCCTATGGCGCAGCGTCATCCAACTCAACATCGTCCGCTCCGTTCGCACAATCATGGACGCCCTATCAAGCGTCCGCCTTCCATTCGTGGATAGCGGGGGCGAGGACAGCGACGACGCCGCACCACACATCCCTCACGAACTAGACCTCCTCAAAATGCGCCTCACTCCCCTCCGTCACATCGAGGCCCTCCTCATCGCCAGACTCGTCCCACCCAACGAGGACGAACCAACCTCCCTCGTCGGCAGCAATAGCGTCACCGTTTACCACTCCCACCACCGCAGTCGGAGCAGCGACCGCTCCCGAAATCAAGAGGTCTTCGTCCGCCCCGGCGCTACCTGGAAGGGCGCCCTCGCCAAATCCTCCCACAAAGACGGCCCTCCGACGTTCTTGGGAGATACAGAGTCAGGGATGCCTGGTCGAGACGAAGCTCAAGAAGTACTCCACGCCTGCAGTGACGATATAATATCTCTCTGGAACGACAAATTTGTCCGCGAGGTCCTCCGCCGACGCAAGATAAGATTGGAAGAGCTTCCGGGATTGTGAGCCCTCGAGAATTTTGCATTCTCATACCACTCCATTAACATCTATCCAGCTTCTTGAACGGCCTGGGGCGTGTAACAGCGCTGGATTATATCCCATCTGACGGTACGCTTCATCCTCTGTGTGACGCACGGACTGTCTCAATTTACTTCATAGACGACGTCCTGCGAGCGCGTTTGAAAACTGTGGGCGTTTCGGAATACAGATGTGAAATGGAAGCTGCTGCTGGTCGTGAGCAAGGTACCGAGTGGAGAATAGTCGACGTCGGCGGTTCTCGGTCTCAGGTACGTGCACCGATACACAACATTGCGGCTAACCAAACCATCCATCGTGTTATAGCGAGGTGAGAGAGGCTTATCTCCGCTCGACAGACTCACTCATGACAGCCCGTATTAGCGACATGGGTACCATTCTTCGACGATGGTGCGCTGGCAGGGTTTGCTCTCATCCGGGTCGCCCTAGCTGACGTGACGGTGTTGCTCTAGTGGATGCCATCATATTCCTTGCACCGATATCCGGGTTCGATCAAGTTCTTGCCGAAGACCGAAGCGTCAACAGATTGGTAAGGTTCATCCACGGGCCCTTAGAATACCAGATTAACCAAAGGTATCCCCTTGCTAGGAGGACAGCGTCTTGCTCTGGAAAGCCGTCTGCTCAAATCGGCTGCTTGCCAACGTCGATCTCGTGCTTTTCCTGAACAAGTGCGACATCCTCGATTCGAAGCTCACATCCGGCATCCGGCTGTCTAAATACGTACGCAGCTACGGCGATCGCCCCAATGACCTAGAAACAGCATCCAAATGTCTGTCCCATTCGTTATTTGTGTACGCAGTTATATGCTGATCATCGCTGCTCCGCTGGACACAGACTTCAGGAGCAAGTTTAGCGCTATTCACCGCGAGTACTCGCCCCTGCCACGGAAGTTCTACGGCTTCTGTACATCTGTCACGGTAGGCTTGGTGGATACGTGGATGATTATCTGTGACCTGATGTATCGCTTTCTCGCCAGGACACCACGACAACAGCCGGGATCTTGGCGAGCGGTGCGTTTCCCAGATCTGTGGGATTGAGAGCTTGTGTTGACCAGATGGTGCATACAGTGCGCGATATGGTCGTGCGGAGACACCTCAAGCAGTCCAAGCTTCTGTAGGGCTCAGCTTCCTTACGTCATCCCTTTCTTTTTTTCTTTTTCCCCTCTTTCCCTTGGCGATCCCAGGGAGGTAACACAGGCTTTTACTCTCTCGGTCTCGGTCTCGGTCCTCGGCTTTGATTGTACCTTCCATCAGGCACCGATGCGCCATCCAATGATCCCTCCCACATCCTCTCACACCACACGCCACAACCCGGCACGGGACTCGTCACTTCCGTCGGAGCCAACTTCAAACGCCAACGCCCCTGCCACTCGCTTGGAATTTTACGACGAGCCTGCTGCGCTTTTCCCACCTCCACTCCGCCTGCCTCTGTTTTACGTCCCACCTGCCACCCATTGCCGGGTGCCCGGTGCTCGTGCCATGAGTGAGCGATACCTTTGCTTGGCGACCCCGGCAACCCAGATAGCACGCATGGGCCGTCACCCCCCGGATCCCTTCCACTTCAACTTCCGTGTACACATGTGCCACATACCTCCGTTTTATTTTGTGATGGTCCTTTTCTCTTCTCGTCTCATCATAACCATTACTTATCTCGCCGTCCATTCAACTTCTGCAATTGTATTTAGATGCCGCATATCCTTGTTTATAGTACTAGTACTAGTGACGACTGATTTGGGGGGATTCGCCTCATTCGCTCGCTTTGTCTCTCATTTGCATCATGTTTTCCCCACACGATTTGATTGTGCACGCTTAAGGTCTTAGTAGTTAGGGTTTGGTTGTGTTGGTTTTGTGCTTTTCCCCTCTTTTCCTCTTGCAGGTACTACCCTTTTAGTCTCTGTCTTTTGCATATGGATACCAATGTACGATATACATCTGTACACGTCACACATCGTGCTCACGTCTTTTCATACAAACACCAGACCCTCGCCCTGCTCAGTGCCACTTGAAGCATGCTATACTGTAAACTCTAACTTGTAAATTTGTAAATCGTGACCCGTTCCTGCTGCGCTAGCCAGTGCTCTGCCTGTGGTGGATATGTTAGGGGATGTACTGCATCGCGATAAGGCAGCCGTCCGCGAGGTTCCGATGGCCTGGCACTGCTTCACGAGCCACACCCAACGCAGTGCGCACGCACCCGTCTTGCACTGAGACAGCCGTAGTACCAATCGTCCCAGTAACCTGACCCCGTCGGGAAAACGGCCGAGTCGACGGCAATTGTCATGGTGGCCTTGCAGAACCCGGGGGCAAAGGCGCTTCACTGTTGGAAACCCCTTCAATTTCGGTGTTGTTTCAGATGGCTTTCATAGCCAGGCCCACCATCATGATGGGGGGTGGAACGACGATTACATTCACCTAGATCTGAAAGTCAAACACGCATTGATAAATCAGTTCTACTAGTACTGCATGCAGTTCCGACAAGCCACAGTGTAGCCACGGACGACAGCAAGGCTCGTGTCGTGTCACTGAGCAAAATGGGATTCCCCAATAATGAGAGCTCTACAGTAAGTGTCCTTGGGCTACTAACATTGCAACAAAAAAAGGGGTTGGGTGTATGGTACATGCGTCTGAGGTTTAACAATTTTGAAGGCACTTAACGACTCGGAGCGAAAAGACGAAATGGTAAGAACGGAATACGGATAGCCCATTCGAACTGGGTCGAATGGGCTATCCGTATTCCATTCTTACCATTCCGTCCTTTCGCACATCTGTGCCTGAATGGCTTGGATTACCGGCTGGGACTCTTGCTGCAGTTCATGGCGTAGCTCCTCTCGTAACTCTTGCCGCATGTCGCGGCGCAACTCATCAATCTTGGCAGAGAGGCGGGCCTCCATGCCAGCGGTACCTTCAAGGAGTAAGCAATACATTATTTATGAGCAATGCCATATAACTTGCCTGGCGCTTCGATCACTGACATAGGAGACCCCATACCCAAGAGGCTGCCGATTGCATGGAGACGTCACTTGAAGACTTCCACTGGCAAACCGGAGTCAATACATAACGGCACCTGGTAGGAAAAATGGGACGACTCATGACATTTTTTTAATGTGGGGGGGGATAGCGGATAGGACCTTAGCGCGGCCATCCTTATATCTGTTCGACTTTGAACTGATTGACAGGGACGGTGGAGGACGGTAGTGAATTAGACGTGTGTATATTATTGTTTATCAGATTCAGGTTCTGTCCTCAATTGTAATGCCATCTTCCTCATGATTACAGTAATTGAAATACAAAATGAATACATATTCTCTTCTAACAAAGCTCCTTGAATGATCAGATACTCCAACCGCCTTCCGCGAAGAATGTATCCTCAGGTTGGCATGACGATGTTACTCTAAGGGATGCCATTATATCCGTCGCTCCTGCTTCGATCCGGCGACGGAAGGGTCAACGGATGGGTAACATTCATCCACTGGACCTCAGGCCTCAGGCCTCAGGCTTGGAATGTCAGATTAACCAAAAGTATCCCCTTGCTAAGAGGACAGCGTCTTGCTTTGAAAAGACGTCTGCTTAAATCAGTAGATCAGCTGCTTGCCATTCACCTAGAAAGTCAAACACGCATGCATAGATTGATTTACTGCAGTTCCGACAAGTAACAGTGTTAGCCACCTCACCAAGTACACGGATGACAGCAAGGCTCACGTCTTGTTGCTGAGCAAAACAGGAGTCCCAATATTGCCAGTGAACGGATCACATGAGGTCTAGCAATAAGTGTCCTTGCGCTACTAACGTTGCAACCAAAAAAAAAAGGATCAGGTGTACAGTACATGCGTCTGAGGTTTAACAATTTCGAGGGCACTTGGCGACTCGGAACAAAAAGGCAAAATGGTAAGCAAGGAACCCGGATGATCCATTCAATCCAGTCGACTAAGGTGTGCAAGATACTGTTGTGTTGATTCATTTGTGCCTGAATGGCGTGGATCTCTTGCTGAAACTCTTACTGCAAGAACTGCAGCAGGAATTCCAGCAAGAGAGTGGGCCACCATGCCAGTGGTGCCTTTAGGGAGTAGGTAATACATTGTGTACAAGCGGTAACATATAGCTTGCCTGAAGGCTCAGATAATGTCATGGGGGATCCCAGATCAATGGGATGCACCATGTCATTATCTCATGATGCGGAGCGGCTTGGGGTACTAGCCGATGGCATTGATACAAGTGGCGTATCCATGCAATCGGCCAGTACCGCAACACATAACCATCTGGTAGGAAAGACGGGACGACTCATGACATTTTTTTATGTAATGTGGGGAGGGACAGCGGATAGGACTTTGGCACGGCCATCCTTATATCTGTTCGACTTTGAACTGATTGACGTGAATGGTGGTGAATTAGAAGTGTTGTACAATTGTATATGAGATTCAGGTGCACATTATAATGATTACTGCGCATGCATAATCGAAATACAAAATGAACACCTTCTAACAAAGCTCCTCGGATGATGGGACACTCCAACCGCCTTCTGCGAAGAACGTATCCTCAGGTTGACCGTGACGTGACGATGTTGCTTTAGTGGATGCGGATCAAGAGTATCCCTATGAGGAAGTGCCGACCATCACTGGACACAGAGTTCAAGAGCAAGTTTACCGCCATTCACGAATCACCACAGGTACCCGCCCCTGCCTCGGAAGTTCTACGGCTTCTGTGCATTTGTCACGGTCGCCGTGGTGGATATGTAGATGTGACTATCCCTTACCTCATGTATTGCTTTCGATGTGGTCGTTCGGAGACAACTCAAGTAGTCCAAGCTTCTGTAGAGCTCAGCTTCTTGCATCAACCCTTTCTTTTTCCTTTCCTCTCTTTTCCCTCAATCTCGGTCCTCGGGTTTGGTCGTAGCTTCAGGAAGCAAATCTCTCTACGAGTTTGACGTTTTGGAAGAACTCCTCAAGTCACCACCGGGCGAGCCAGAGAAGATCGTGTTATCAGACTCGCTCAGGAAGCTGAAGTAAGAAGAATAAGTCTTCAGATCGAGGAATCTATCAAAGCAGAACTACAACAACCAAAGAAGAAGAGTGTCGTCAGACTATTCCTCCTTGGTCAGAGTACTAGTGGGTCAGGTATCGACCACAACACACTCTCACAAGTGCCCACCTCACATGTCTCCCAGGAAAATCAACTACCGTCAGACGTCAGTCATACCAGCCCTCTCTTTGCAATCTCTCAATCCTTCTCATAGGCTTCCAGAGATTATACACACCGACCACTTTCCGCGAAGAACGCGTCCTATGTCGCAGCGTCATCCAACTCAACATCGTTCGCTCCGCTCGCACAATGATGGACGCGATATCAAGCGTCCGCCTTCAATTCGTAGATAGTGCAGGCGACGGTGGCGACGACGCCGCACCACACGTTTCTCGCGCACCTCAAAATGCGCCTCACTCACCTCGAGCACTCCTCATCGCCAAATTCATCCCACTCAACGAGGACGAACTAACCTCCCTCATCGGCAGCAGCTGGACCACCGTCTACTACTCCACCATCGCAGTCGGAGCAGCGATCGCTCCCAGAATCGTGAGGTCTTTGTCCGCCCTGGTGCTACGTGGAAGTGTGCCCTTGCCAATCCTCCCGTAAAGATGGCCCTCTGGCGTTCTTGGAAGATACAGATACAGGGACGCCTGGTCGAGATGAAGCTCAAGAAATACTCTGTGCCTGCAGTGACGATATAATATCTCTCTGGAACGACAACTTCATCCGCGAGGTCCTCCGTCGACGCAAGATGAGATTAAAAGGGCTTCCAGGATTGTGAGCCCTCGAGAAGTTGCATTCTCATACCCACTCCATTAACCTCTATCTAGCTTCTTGAATGGCCTAGAGCGTATAACAACGCTGGATTACATCCCATCTGACGGTACGCTTCGTCCTGGGGGTGACGCACAGACTGTCTCAATTTACTTCCTAGACGACGTGCTGCGAGAACGTTTGAAAACTGCGAGCGTTTCGAATATAGATTTGAAATGGAAGCTGTTGCCGGTCGTGAGCAAGGTACCGAGTGGAGAATAGTCGACGTCGGCGGTTCTCGGTCTCATGTACGTGCACCGATGGTCTATGATACACAAGATTACAGCTAACCAAATCGTTCGTCGTGTTCTAGCGAGGTGAGAGACCTTATCAAATCCCCGCTCGACAGACTCATTCACAGCAGCCCATATATTAACGACACGGGTACCATGCTTCGAGGATGGTGCGCTCGCAAAGTTGGCTGTCATCCGAGCCGCTCTGGCTGACGTGACGATGTTGCCTCTAGTGGTGCCATTATATTCCTCACACGAATATCCCGGTTCGATCGAGTTCTTGCCGAAGACCGGAGCGTCAACAAATTGGTAACGTTCATCCACGGGTCCTTAGAATACCAGTTTAACCAAAGTATCCCCTTGCTAGAGGACAGCGTCTTGCTCTTGGAAAACCGCCTGCTGCTTGCCAACATCGATCTCGATCTTTCCCTGAACAAATGCGACTTCCTCGTTTCAAAACTTACATCTGGCATCCGGCTGTCTAAATCCGTGCGCAGGTACGGCGACCGCCCCGATGACCTAGAACCAGCGTCCAAATGTCTGTCTCATCGCTATATGTGTACGCACTTATGGGGATGTGCTGACCATGGACGCAGATTTCAGGAACAAGTTTACCGCCATTCAGCATGATTACTCGCCCCTGCCTCAGCAGTTCTACGGCTTCTGTACATCTGTCACGGTAGGCGTGGTGGATACGCAGATGATTATCCCTGACCTGGTGTATCGCTTTCTCGCCAGGACACCACGACAACAGCGGGATCTTGGCGAGCGGTGCGTTTCCCTGATCTGTGGGATTTGTTAAGGAGCTTGTGTATTACAAGGATGAGTTCGTACAATCGCGATATGGTTGATCGAGACACCCCAAGCAGCGTCCGAGCATTCTGGTAGACGGCCTCGGCGTTCCTACATCCCATCCCTGTCTTTGCTTTCCCCCCCCTGTTGCTCGCTTGCGCGATACCGCGAAGAGGTACACATGCTACGCCTTCTCAGTTTCGGTTCCTCCCGGGTGTTGATCGTAACCTTTCATCCAGCCCATTCGGTGCAGTATCTAATATCCCGTCAAACCAGCACCCGGCCCCGCTGCACTCTCAACCACACCCAGCCATGACTGTCAGCACAGGGGTATCGTTACTCTCCGCCGGAGCCAACTTCAAACGCCAACGTCTGTCACTCGCGTGGAACTTTTACACGAGCCTGCCTGCTCTTTGTCTCAGCTTCCCTCCGCCTGCCGTTCAATTTTACATCTCACTTCTGCCACCATCGTTCCTGATGCCCATACCATGAGTTGAGCGATACCCTCCGCTTACCGACCACAGCGACCCACGATAGTGCACTAATGGTGGCAAAGGTCCGTCAGCCCCGGAATCCTGTACGCCCACCTCCATTCTCTCCGCTCCGGCTTCCGTGGTCATGTGGTGTCACATAGCCCACATTGCTCATCGACTCGGCTATTTTCCCGACTGGGACGACTGGTAGGTCTGCTCAGAGCGCAGTTCCCGCGCGTTATTGGCTGATGCCCTGTGCTGGCCTGCAGGATTCCTCATGTGGGTGCACACGTCCCTTCTGTCTCGGCCTCCATTTTGGAGTGCTCATGAGTTTGTAGAGATTCGTGGGCACGTAGAGCGTTGTGGCAGGACGGTCTGGGTAGTGTATATCGCATGAGTCGTACCTTTCAACCCTCGCTCAGTCTGT
>MU123980.1:17276-36623 GCA_014904935.1 Melanogaster broomeanus
TGAAGGTACGTGTACAGCCGAACGAAACGAACAGACCTGCGCATGGATGCTCACAAACCGCTGTGATAGGTCCGCAGGGCATCGGCACCGCATTGGTAAGCGACCCGCAGCCCAGCGTGCCCCCAACCTCAGACCTAACCCCCTTCCGAAAACGCAGCATACAACAGCACGCCACTCCAAGCGGGCATGACTGTGTCGAATGGTGAGCATGAGCAAGACCCCTACCCACGCCCCCCAACGCTGACACACGCACGCAGAGCCGGGGTTCTACGCCGACGGCCGGTGGGGCATCCGCATCGAGAACGTCGTCGTCGTCCGCGAGGTCGACACGCGACATAACTTCGGGAGCGCGTAACCTCGGGTTCGAGCGCCTCACGATGGTGAGTGCCCGTGCCTTGCCCACGTCCGTCGAACGTGTTTGACTGACGCTCTCCTCCGCGCTTGCAATCTTGCTCGCTCCCGCCAGTGCCCCATCCAAACGACCCTCCTCGATACATCGCTCTTCACCGCCGAGGAGACGGCGTGGCTCAACGCCTATCACGCTGAGGTGGCGTGCAAGGTGGCGCCGCTGCTCCGTGGACGGGATGCGCGGGCGCTGGCGTGGCTCGAGAAGCAGTGCCGGGCCATCTGACCCTCACGCTGCCTTGGCCCTACAAAACGATAACTTGCATATCTACCACAGGCAATCGCAGCAGTTTACGGGTTACGGGTTATAGTTTATC
Source organism: Melanogaster broomeanus (assembly GCA_014904935.1). Lineage (NCBI taxonomy): Eukaryota > Fungi > Basidiomycota > Agaricomycetes > Boletales > Melanogastraceae > Melanogaster > Melanogaster broomeanus. The sequence continues at coordinate 17,999 of MU123980.1, forward strand.
AGACAGATGTACATCGCACAACACGGAAACTACTATTTAAAAAATCTGAGTGTCAAAGGGTACCTGCAAGAGGAAAAACGAGGGGGGAAAGGCATGAAAACCAACCCCACTCTGACTGGGACCGCAATCGTGTGTGGAAGTGGAAGGGAAAGTGGAATCCGAAACATGATACAATGAGAGAAAGGGAGCAAGGCGAATTTCCCAGATGGTTCATCTAAGTACTGTAAAAAAAGGAGATGCGACATCTTGATAGAGTAGCAGAAGTTGAACGGACTACGAGATAAGGGACATGGTGAGAGAGGAATGAGAAGAGAGAAATAAATGGATCGGCACCGTGACGAAATGAAAACAGGTAGCAGAGGTATGTGACGCATGTAGACAAGCGTTGTCTGCTACAGCTAGCCGTCTTCCTCGTTACTATTCTGTTCTTCGGAATCTTCTCCGTGTTCATTGTTATCATCGTTCTCATCTCCGGTCTCAGCTCCCCAATCTGAAGTGTCAAGCTTCTCATTCCGATAGTTTTCTGAGTGTAAAAGGTCGTGAGCAGAAGGGTATATAGGGCAGTGCAGAGGGTCGGTCTCACCATTTTCCTTCACTTCATAACCGCCCTGCGTGACGCACCGTACAAGTTCGGCTCTGCCCCCAACTGTGGTACTTCTCCCGACGATGGAACTCTCGAGTTTCGCCCTATATAACTAGCTCAGACAAATGAACGAACAGCAAGGTTCATGCTCACCCGTCCGAGATGACACAGTGGTCAAGCACCACGCATCCCACAATCTTGACCGCTTTTCCAATCACACAGTGTTTCCCAATGACAGATTTCTTGATTGTCGTCTTCTCATCAACTTTCGTGAAGTCCCCGATGGTTGAGTCAGGCGATATTGATGCCTTGGTGTCGATGAGTGCTCGTTTCTGTGGGTCAGAGGGCAGAGTATAACATGTATCAGCTATGAACTAGGCGTGCGTCAGCAACTCAGCTCAGCTGAATATTCAGGGCAGCCCACATGTCGATTTGCTTCCAAATAAGCAAGTAAATTGTTGGCCCGAAGACAATAACCATCTTTCGCTCTGTGTATAACGACGCCGACTCTTAAGCCGCTCGCTTCCGCGTGGTCATCATCAGATCCTGTTGGTGCTAAGTTAGTAAGAGCCCCGAGAACTGCAAAACTCATTAAGCGGATGTCCATAATATACAAATGTCGAAATATCTTGCCAGATCCATATTTCGAGCGCTTTCTTGTTTGATAGTGCACCTTGCATAGCCAAGGGAGGAAATCCTCCCGCAAGGAATCTAGTCCAGCCTTTTCTTGCAGAGCGTCGAGTACTTCACGTTTGCAAACGTAGACGTGAGAGTCTTGGAGCTCAGAGGAAAGCTTCGTCCGAGGGTATCGGGAGAGTAAACTCGTTCTCAACTCGAGCTCCTCTGAGTTCCTATCAGCACCGTCAAGCGTACCGATGTACAAGAGAGTTCCAGTACAGTCGTCCCAGACAATCGGAGTAGACTGCGAATGCGAGCCCCACTCATCAGGGGTTGCATATTTTTCGGGCTTTGGCACCTCGAACCAGCAAGAGACGACGATCGCACCATCGGAGGTGGTTTCGGTGCGGAACTTATTGAGGAGCTTTGAGAGAGGGAGTGAAGGGGGAGGCACAAAGTCACAAGGGAGTAAAACGAAGTCCTCTTGAATGCGGCCGGAGAAATGCCTGAGTATGGAACAGGTCCCGACACTTAACTCCTGGGATTCGTCGAAAGTCTGGATGTCGATGTGCAGAGATGATGATGATGCCGAAGACTCGGAGTGAATATAATGGGAGATGGAAGGTCGATGAGAGGAGGGACAAATCAGTAAGACATCTGGGACAGTCCTGTTATCTAAGATGCGGATGGGACTAACGCATGACCACACCTGTGATTCCGGACTCCTCTACCCAGGAGAGGACGTAATCGACCATGGGTTTATTAGAAATAGTGAGAAGTGCTTTCGGGCAAGGCTCGTCACCCACGTCGCCTGTTAACGGAAAAAGCCTGTAGAAATTCAGCCTTCACGGATATACTGACACACCACAACTCACTCGTTCCCGAAGCCTGCGAGAATCACGGCAAGAAATTCCCGGGTGACAGCCTGGACTGGGGAAACATTGAAGTCCATCACTGATTGAAGTCGATGTAGTTGATAACCTTCAGCTCAAATCGCTCTGTGAAAGAGAAAGTCGTTTTCATTTGACACGTTTAGTCAGCGTACGCCAGTTTGGCATATACAGTGATCCACCCCTCCTATTACTATCTTTTACCTATAGCTGATGTACAATAGTTCCGGGCATGCCCTGCTTTAGATTTTGTCACTAGAAGGCCATGATCCATCGCCCAGGAGCTGTCTTTTGGAAGGGTGGGCATCAGTGGGCTGCATCGACCCCAATCTTCGTGACGTTACGAAGCACCATGACGTCGCAGTCCTCTGCTTCCGGGGTAACTGTAAGCCTGGTAACTATGTAGTAGCATCAACTGACGCCATGTGGCTCTGGAGACATCCCGCAACAAAAATTACTCATTTGATAAAGTAACTTGCGGGGTAAAGTCTGACACACTGAGTAGCGAAGCACAAAACGACGAGTACTAGCAGCAGGTGACAGATGCAAGTGAATCGCAAAGGAGAGAAACGAGCAATGTTGAATGGACCTCGTTGGTATCGGATTCATGAGGTCACCCTAAATTGCAAGAGAATCTATGCATACTATGGAAAATCAAAATCCTCTTTGAACATCGTGACCGCCATCCATCCATGTTGCCTTTTTCGCCTCGGGGTGATGTAACGCATATTCGCAGGGCGGCCTCCAACCACTGTACCGCAGGGCTGGACTCGAAGCCCATTCTCCTGCAGGCCGCAATGCTCATTACTGCAAGAGACGGACCACGAACCTTTGCCGCGGTGACCAGTCCAAACAGCCTCGTTCCACGGACGTATGGCTCCGCAGACCAGACAGGCGAGGGGCAGGGAGGTCCCATATGGTTTGCTCTTCATGTTCCACCACACGTACTTTTCGCAGAGCATTTTGGTGGGCGTCGAGGGAGCGGTGGGCGGGGAGAGGGTTAGGAGGATTACATCGGAGTGCTGGCCCATGCGGAAGGAGTTCTCCAGGGCAGTGGAGATCGAATTCGGGAGAACGAAGTTTTCCACGAAGGTTTGGAACGCCAGAGCCTGCAGAAAAATCGAGGCGATCGCAGTCTGGAAGTGGAGGGCGGTGAAGGCGACGCAATAGGATACTTGTAGCCTGTTCATTAGAATATTAGTAACATATTAATTCGGAAATGAGAACTTACTCTTTTAAGCTTCTCTGAAGGCCTTTGAAGGCCGGCTCGTGCTTGACCAGCCAACCACAGGTCATGAGCATGACGGTGGCCCCTTTGACATGGGAGGCCAATCCACCAGCCAGAAGGAGCATAAAAAACTGCATGAAAGTTAGTATGATGTTCGTGATGCGAGAGGCGTGTTTTACTTACCTTGTCAACCTCGACGGCGATGGGGGCAGGCTTACTCTCTGGTCCCTCGTGCCCCGCAAAGAGATCGCCACGCTGTTCTTCACTGTGGGTGCTGATGAAGATCAACGCCCGACCGGCAGGGACTGCTCGGATTTCTTTCCGCAGCGCTTCCATCTTCTCCGCATGCGCGCGAACCTTTGCCATGGTCCCGAAATCAAATTCGACCTCGAGGAATTGCAGTGTCGAGGCTGAGAAGTAGGGCTGAATCAAGTTGTTGACGAGGTGGGCGGGGGACGCTCTGGATTCCAGTCCTTTACAGAAGAAATGAAGGATCAGCAAAGGTTCGCTGTTTACCTCGCTTTGAGCCGACAAGGTGTGGTTGGAGGTGAGGACGGGAAAAGAGTCCAGAACAGGTTGGTTCGATCGAATGAAGCCCTGAAATAACACAGATGACAAACTACTTCTGAGATAAAAAAAAACCACCCACTTACCCAGTATGGCGTATACATGCGGCGCCCACGTTGGTCGTGTCGGTTCCTGTCCTTGAGTTCGTGGCAGGAAGGGCAGAGAAAATCGACGTTGGGCCGATGAACGATATTGCCAAACCTTTTGGGGATGAGGAGACACCTATTGCAAACCACGCGTGAGCAGTGATCGCAGCAGTACATGGTGTCGCCACCGTCCTGGCACAATGCGCAGAACTGTACGGAATCAGCGATGCATCGGTCGCAAATAAAAATTAAAAAAATACATACTGTATTGGTGGCCTTTGATGCCACGACTGGGGCATCAAGCGGCGGTGATAGTGGGGAGGAAGCGGGGGAGTTCGACTGCTCGGGATCTACATCCGCGTCTTGATCCGAGTGGCGGTTTAGGGAAAGATCGCCCCGAGGCGCCGGGGCTCCAGCGCTACGTTTCGGGACTGTCATGGCCTGGCGCTCCTTGTTCTTTAGTTGGGCGCGAGGTGAAGCACCGCCGGTTGTCTTCTTGGCTGTCTGCTTGGTGCGGGGCATGCTACTGGAGAAAGTCTCAGTTAAGAATAACCCTAGGTTAGTCAATCAATGATGGGAAATGTGTGCACTCTACTCACAATTCTATGGGGAAAGGGCTGAATGTTCAATGGACAGCAGAAATGTGGAGAAGATGTAGTAGGTACTAGTAACTTAGGAAATTAACTCGCGACAAAAAGCGGGAAGTTGAACTTTACGCGGTCATGTGACTTGAGTTTTGATAGTTGACGCGTGCAACAGTAACTTACTGTAATGTTCCAGTCATGTGACAACGAAGTTTGTTGAGACGAGCTCACTCTGCTTCGTCTTCTGAAACATCAATATTCTTCACCAGGTTATGCTTACTTTGAAAGAAAACTGTACCTTTTCAAGGTTACTGTTACAGTTTTCTTTCAAAACTGTCTTTACTGATAACTTCCGTTTCTACTCGCAGGTAATCTACTGAATTAATGGGCTCGGGGGCAGGTTTGATGCGAGCGGTGGTTGTGGGCATCGGCTCACCCTCCTCGTATGTCAACCCAATTGAGCTCGGGGGCATGGCATGATGCGAGCGGTGGTTGTGGGCATCGGCCCACCCTCCTCGCATCTTCCAAATCATGGGTTCGACGACGAGCGGTGGTTGTGGGCATCGGCTCACCCTCCTCGTATGTCAACCCAATTGAGCTCGGGGGCATGGCATGATGCGAGCGGTGGTTGTGGGCATCGGCCCACCCTCCTCGCATCTTCCAAATCATGGGTTCGACGACGAGCGGTGGTTGTGGGCATCGGCTCACCCTCCTCGTACGTCAACCCAATTATTGAGCTCGGGGGCATGGCATGATGCGAGCGGTGGTTGTGGGCATCAGCCCACCCTCCTCGCATCTTCCAAATCATGGGTTCGACGACGAGCGGTGGTTGTGGGCATCGGCTCACCCTCCTCGTACGTCAACCCAATTATTGAGCTCGGGGGCATGGCATGATGCGAGCGGTGGCTGTGGGCATCGGCCCACCCTCCTCGCATCTTCCAAATCATGGGTTCGACGACGAGCGGTGGTTGTGGGCATCGGCTCACCCTCCTCGTACGTCAACCCAATTATTGAGCTCGGGGGCATGGCATGATGCGAGCGGTGGCTGTGGGCATCGGCCCACCCTCCTCGCATCTTCCAAATCATGGGTTCGACGACGAGCGGTGGTTGTGGGCATCGGCTCACCCTCCTCGTACGTCAACCCAATTATTGAGCTCGGGGGCATGGCATGATGCGAGCGGTGGCTGTGGGCATCGGCCCACCCTCCTCGCATCTTCCAAATCATGGGTTCGACGACGAGCGGTGGTTGTGGGCATCGGCTCACCCTCCTCGTACGTCAACCCAATTATTGAGCTCGGGGGCATGGCATGATGCGAGCGGTGGCTGTGGGCATCAGCCCACCGTCATCACGCTAGTAGTAAAGGTTGTCAGCAATTTTTGATCGCCCTCCACTCCCTCCCTGTTTACAGCGAGTCACGTCTGTTCTAACCAAAGGCTTGCATTGTTCTTTACCATGTACACTAGGTATCGGTCTGGCCACTGTACATTAGGTCCAATTTCACGTGGCCTCCTTCCCCCGGGGGGAGACCGTTTCACTGGCTCGCCTTCGCTCCGAATGGCCGAGTTCAATAATTAGTGTATGTAACTTAACACCTGCCGCCAAACCAGATTCCAAAATTCCAAAATTCCAAATTTGAAGCTGGTACGGATGGGCGACCGTGGTCGTGCATCATATAGTTATATTACTGCACTGGTAAATGGATGATGTGACTGTCCACTGGATCAAGCTCCCCATCTAACAAGCAGGGTTTGCGCCACCGCCAAGCGGCATTCCCGAGTTAATAATCTTCAGCTCAAATCGCTCTCTTTCAGAGCGATTTGAGCTGAAGATTATTAACTCCATCAACCATCTGACGGAGAAGTGTCACGTGTCAAGAGGGCACAACTTGGAGGAACTGAGGATATAGAACAACGGCCCACAACACGCGTAGTTATATATGTATCCAACTAAGAACCCTCTTCTAGAACATGCGACAATGTGAATAATGCCTAGCACCAGAGGCACGCGCGATTATACCAAATGGGATCAGCAAGCGAGACATTAAGCTCCTTCAATCCTCGTCACCCAACATATATAATTGTCTCATAGACTGGATAATGACCTGACTCCCACATTAACCTGAAGCCATCTGGAGTAATCTTATTTATGACCACTTCGCGTAGCGCCTCCCAGAAGGACTCTTGTGATTCAAACTCGGCAAATGGACTTTGATGAGATGGCACAGTAACGGCCTCATGGTGGACATGATGCTGTTGCTGGCAAGCGACTATCGATGTAACATCAATGTTAGCACTAAACGTAATAACCTCAGTGTGCTAGTATTACCTCTGTTTCCTTCATCTCCGTTTTCTTCATTTCCGCTCTTCATCGGCAGGATTACCTGCTCCCATTTGGAGTTTGTAGTACCCTGTTACTGTAGCATTCCGAATGTTTTCGGTTCCCCATTCCTCTCAACATAAAAAGTCCGAACACCTTTTCCCGACATCACCCAACTTCACGCTTAGGTACGAATTCTGTCGGTGTTGTGTTACCTGTTCTCACTCGGGCGTTTTAGCGCAACCCTGAAATAGGTACATACCAGCAAGTTGGGAGGCTACACTCGATGGGCCTCACTCAGGCCCAGGAACTGCTTACGGGAAGAAGTCAAAACGGGAGGAGACCGTATTCGGGGCAGGTGACGGCCATCATTATCCGGTGGCAGTGATGAGATACCTCAGGCTGTATACCCATGAATATTCCTTTGTCACGCTCACAACCAGCAATGTTAATGAACTCTGTTCTCCACACTTAGCTTAACATTCATTCAAGCCACGGGTGAGGATTATCTCAGGACCAGCAGCACTGGTGAAGAGGTCACCATCAAGCTCGGGTCAGTGAAGGTGTAAGGTACGCGACCAGTACGTACTTACACGATCTTAATTGGTCACGTGACCTGGTCAACGAAAGTCAACGCGTAGATGATCGCGACGAGGTACAAGGAGAACAAGGTGTTATTGTTCTGCCTTGTATTCAGAACGGGCACGGACGAAGGCCCAAGCATATATAGATTAGTATATAAGTAGAGTACTTTTTGTATGTAGAGACAGGTTTTCCAGAACTGAGACTTATTGCTATCGAACTCTCGAATCTCTAAGCTTACTATTATCTATTCTCGACTACCTCACGTGTGTTTCGGCCGTGACTCTTGACTCAACGTCTACGAGTTCACCGGGACCTCACATTTTTTTCGATATTTTCTCTTTTCTCTAGAACTCCACATCACCGGCCTGATCACCCGGTATAAAACGATGACTTACTCTTCGAAGACGAACAAGAACTCGGCCTCTCGACGGATGACCTCAAAGTGCCAGGGAGCGACTCTGGCTGAAGAGGTGGCAACTGTTGGTGAGGAAATACAGTCACGGTCAAAGCGGAGGGCGCATTGGAAGGCGACGGACAGTTGGACAGGCTCCAGACTGTTTTCGACGATACGACCGCAAGGGAGACCTGGGGGACACTGGACGCTTACCCATTCACGGAGCTAGCACTGGCCGTGACGGGATGGTTGAATGACGGCACTAGTATGCCTCTGAATAAAAAGGGAGGGCGGGGGCTGTGCTCTGGGAGAACGAGCACAGGCGTCTTCAATGAGCCGGTTTCCGTGCTTATGATGCATGATGTACCGAGGGATAGCGAGCTGGTTTCCGTGCATCCGAAGCATGATGCACCACATGAGGAGAGAGATTTGAGAGGGAGTGTGGTACACACCAAGAGCTCTACTGGCCTCATGGATGACCCAGCATCGAAGTGTAACAGAGGCCACTCTGTGGCCTGCATTCCGCTTGAGGGGGATAACCGGCAAGCTGAAGTTGGTGCGGAGGGCGTGTTGGAGACGAAAAGTCTACTGGACAAGCGCCAAATGACTTTCGGCAACACGACCGCGAGAGGATTATTGTATCCTTGTACAGAGTTCACGCCAGCATGGGGGCTGGTGGAGGACAGTGCCGCGCGGATGGACAGTAGTGGACGGCGTGTTTTATGTTCTAAAGGGAAGAGCAACATGACCACTATGGAATTGGCTTCTATGCATAAGCACGACGTACCAAGGTACTCTGTGGTGCAAAGCCATAGGAGCGATTCTGCAGCCAGTGAACATCGAGATGACCCATCTACTAATCGGGGGTCAGATGTTTCTGTAATACCTGAAATACGGTTTTCACCTATGCCCAGTCATTTCCCAGAGATCTACGTCTACATGACGCTGGAGGAGAACGGAATCGTGCACGGGTCAGATGGATGGGACTTCGCTGCCAGTGAAATCAGTAATGAACCTGAGGACGAAGCAGCCACACTTACCTACGCCGAGGAGACATCGGTTAATTGGTCAGAATCAGAGGGTCTAACAGATCAGCTGGGACCGCTGCCTATCAGTTGGTCTCCTATGATATCGCCAACGGTGTCTGAGTCTCCAGATAGCAGGGACGATGGCCCTCTGTTGCTGGGACTTGGGACTGGGGGGCTGCCGAAACTAGTGTGTTCAGCGTTGGTGCGAAACAAACGTTACTACAAGTGCAGACTAAGCCCATACCTAATGTCGCGATGCTACGGCTGTGGGCAGTGGCAATTGAGCTGGAAACGGAGGGCGAGGCCTCCAAAGGCGAGGATACGGATCCCGGCAAACAGGGTCTTGAGCATGCGAAATCGCGTAAAAGGTCTGGGCGACATGGTCAAACGAACAACCAAGTTGTCACCTTCCCCCCCAGGGCCTGATGAAGCGTCAGCATCGAAGGTGACCAGGACGGGGCAACCCTACCTCAGTTGGCAACGCGCAGCTTCAGAGCTTCCTGATGGGGGGATATTTTCGACAGGCAACGGCGCAACCACCCTGCTATCGTCCTGTATCACCAAGCTCGTCTGAGTCATCAGTCTCTGACTCAACGTCGAGCGACTCCGACGATCTAAGGGATTCAGATAAGCGGAAGCACAGGAATAAGACGAAAAAGAATTCCCGAAGGCGGGAATTGCGGAAGATAAAGAGATTGATGAGAGGCATTCGGATCCAGCCTCCGTTCGTCTGGAGCGGAAAAGCCGACTTGGATCTGTTTGATCAGTGGGTGTACCAAGTGGACACATGGTGCGAACTGAATGGATTAGAAGATGGTCTGGCAATCAAGTTGATGAGAAACTTCATGTCTGACTTACCGAGCCAATTCTTCATGAAGCATGTCGCATTGCGACAGCGGGATTGGAGGAAGGCGAAGGTTTACGAAGCATTGTTCGACTATTGCTTCCCGCCTGACTTCAAAATGAGGCTTCGCCAGGAGTTGACGATGGCGAGGCAGTCGAAGGACACAAAGGTGCGAGACTTCGTTCGGAACCTCGAGTCACTGTGTGTTCGGTTCCCGGAGGTGTCGCACAGTCAGCTCGTGCAAATATTTTGGGATGGAATGCACACCTACCTGCGGGTCCACTTGTTGGAACAGGGACTGAAGCCCGATCGATCTACTTTGATGGAGATGGTTGAAGCAGCGTCCAGGAAGGAGGAAGCTGTTGACATGGCGAGACGGGAACGTCTTGAGGGATTCAGGAATTCCTACACAAGCGGGGATCAGCGGTTTATGTCTCGTACTATGGGAGTCAAGGCTAACGAGACTTACGAGGCTGGGAATGAATGTTTGGGCAGAGATGGGTGGCAAAGTGACGATGCCGACAGCGGAGACGAAACGAATCCAAGTCGCTTGAGGGCTGACGATTTGGAGGGAGACGCGGAGTGGGAACGTCCCCAATGGCAGGCGCTGACGTCCGAGGAACTGGTTGGTTTGAGGATGGCTGGCAAATGCTTCAACTGCAAAGAGGTTGGGCATAAATCACGAGATTGCCCTCGACGAAACACCGCAGGCTCACCTCGGCATATCAGGAGTAGCGCTGCCCGATTTGTGGATATCGACGACCTGCCTGCTGAGGGAATGGCATTGCGGGTTAGCGTTGTGAGAATCGGAGGGCGCCCCACTTACGAATGGAACCACCAAGACGGAGTGCGTTCTGGGCCCGTGCCAGATGGCCTGAGCAGGTCTCGCGCCCACAAACGTAGCCGTGGATGGTCTGATAACGCCGGGCATCAGCATTGTTGCGAGAGCGGGCACCACGCACCTATAATGTGCACAATGGCGGCATGTTATATTGAGAACGTGCTCCCCGAGCCAATCATTCCTGTTGATCAGCTGAACGGGGTTGACACGCAGGACGAGGGTGTTGACAGGCCCGATTTTGAAATTGGAAATGACAAAGGAAGGACGATCTTGCACGACAGGACGACGGAGGCTGATGCTAATCAGATAATGAGTGCAGAAGAGAGCGACGGAGGTTGCGAGATACCTGTGTTTGAAACCGCGGACGACGGGAGGTTGATCTTGTGCGGTGAAACATTGCACTCAGCGGAACAGTGCGGTACTGGCCAGACCTTCAGAGAGAGCTTGCTGTGCAAGCTCGGAGGGCGAATGTAAGGTACGCGACCAGTACGTACTTACACGATCTTAATTGGTCACGTGACCTGGTCAACGAAGGTCAACGCGTAGATATGATCGCGACAGTAACAGGTGTTGACTGGCATATGGAACCGTTACTCCAGCTTTGAACCCTCGTCCCCCCCGAGAACGTGCCACCACCACAGGTTACCGCGCAGAAGACCTTCTCCATATTGACCGACGACGAGATCCCCCCCAGCCTCATCAACATCCCCATCAGCGCAAGGCACCATCCGAAGTTCCGAACCCATTGTCGCGTTGACGGTCACTACCCCCTTCGTCGTCAACACAATGATGGACGGCACAAACGGGCCGACTGCGCTCACTTGCGGTTGGGCTTAGACAAATTATTCAGTTGACAGCGAGCAGAGTGCAAGCACCATTCGCACCTTCTGTACATATTCCTAGCTACAGGCTTAGTCCACTCTACTCAGTTTCGTCGTTAGGAGCTTTGCTGACTCCAGCCAGTAACAGGGTTATTCGAACCGTGCTGGTCATCTGAGGCGTGGAATTTCCGGTTCTCACTCTCATGGTAAGGCTGTACGGCTCGTATTCAGTCGTAGCTCGCTCGGCGGGGATCTGGTGGAGAGCCTGTGGGCTTATAGAAGAAATCAGGTCGAGACGATCCATGCCCAGATCCACTGCCCAACATTTTCTTAGGTTGCACCTTCGGAAGCCTCGTGCTGGCGGTAAGCCACCAGCCAACCTCATCGTCTCGAAAATCTCGAGTGGTCACACATTTACATTGGGTGACCGCACTGGCATTGACTTAAGCTCATGATCTTACCTACGTGACATCCTCAGTGACACCGACATGTCCCAGACGCCCGCGGAAACTGCCAGCACATTGAGAAGGAATCCCGGAAGTGGCTCTAGTGTCACAAAGCTGACTCAAAGCTGCCACCAGCGAGTACGGACTGGGATTCTTGGGAATAGGGCGAAATTCACCCTTGTCGACAGTGGATTTCGGTGAAATTGGTCAAATTTACGCTGTTAATTAACGTAGAATAGGACATGGTGAATTAGCGTTGATTTGCAAGGGTGAATATGAGCTGACGGCCAGTAAGGGTGAATTATCGCGGGTGAATTTGACCCAATTCCAAACTCGGGAAGTGCCGCCAGGTGGCAGCAGAAACCTTGCTTGATAGTTTGGCGGGGGACGAAAATGTGCCCCTGTTTATGTTTTTCACTTCTTATCCTTCGTGTCAGACGTCAATGTCGCATCTACAGATGAACGTAGCACTCGTATTCGTGAGAAACTCATTGACTCTGGTCTATATCTTGGAGATCGCAAGATCCTTCAACATGTAGAATGTAAAGCAAATGGACGAAAAGAAAGTTTGTTCGTAAAGGAAGCACCTCCGACGCCTAGCAGCGAGGAGCAAAAACCATTGAGCGAGGATATAGTCGCTGATTTGGTGACAATTTGTTGTTCGAGTCAACGACAACGGCTTCTGGCTAACAAGCGATGCAGGCTGGCGGGCGCCAACGAACATAGCCCCTCGGGAAATGATGAGAAGTTTTGAACAGTAGTATGATACAATCAGTTCTTACGGTGTACTATCAAGTGACAATGAGAATCATCTGAATGTGATAGGTTAAGCCATCTTGCGCCCACAAGAAAGGGAACTCATCGAAGATGAGAAGCCGAGAGGAATATGACAAAAGTCCCATGTGACGACAAGAGTTGGCTCCCATTGACGGTGACAGACAACAGTCGTCGACGACTACAACGGGAGAGGAGGACAAAAGTCCTATGTGGAGAGGCCAAAAAAACTCTGTTTGTCAGTCATGCAGAGAATAGTATCAGCGGACGTCCCTTGCAAACTACCGAAGTGCTCGCGACAGCCCATCGTCAGCAAAGAAGGAGACATGGAGGAGATGACCTCCCAGAAGTGATTGAACTTGCAGTGGGAATGCGGGTCATGGTCACCAGGAACTTGGACACAGATCTCGACATCACGAATGGGGCACAAGGCAGCGTGATCGATATTAAGATGGAAGCTGATGAACCAGTGGTAGAAGAGACAAATGATATGGTCCATCTTCGTTCACCACCAGCATTCACCCTCGTCAAATTAGACAAGACTCGCGCAAATCGGCTGGAAGGGCTGAAAGACAACGTCATTCCTATCGAACATATCATCAAATCTTTTCGAATCACCGTGCAAGAGGGAAAGATGGTGACACGCACAGTGACTCAGAAGCAGCTACCCATTACTGCAGCCTACGCTTGTACAGATTACCGTGCACAAGGGCAGACACTCCCTGCAGTAGTCATTGATATCGGAACACCGCCAACAGGAGGACTGAGTCTGTTTAATCTGTATGTTGCGCTGTCGCGTAGCACGGGAAGAGATACAATACGACTTCTTCGAAGTTTTGAAGATAGGTTCTTCAAGGTGCCCCAGGTAGCAGAACTCACTGCAGAGGATGAAAGATTGGATGCGATGGGTAGACAAACGAAAGGGTGGTGGGAAAGGATGAGAAGTTTTGAAAAGTAGTACGAAACAATCAGGTGTTTATGTGTACTACCGAGGGAGAATGAGAAACGTTTAAATGTGATACGCTAAGTCCCGTTGGACTCACAAGAAAGCGAACCCATCGAGGATAAGAAGCCGAGAGCAATAGGACCAAAGTCAACAACAGATCGCACCCATCGACAGTGACAGACAATGGAGACGACGTAAGGGGCAGCCATCGACGACGACAACGCGAGAGAAGGACGAAAGTAGTGTGCGAGGGGCCCACAACAGTGGGCAGCCATCGACAACAGTCCCATGCAACGGGCCGACTAGATTTGGCACCAATCGACAGTGACAGATGACTGGGACGAGGTGAGGACAACAGTCCAGTGCGAGGGGCCCACAAGAGTGGGCACCCATCGAGAACAGTCTCATGCGAGGGGCCGACAAGAGTTGGCACCCATCGACAGTGACAGACGACTGGGACGACGTGAGGACAACAGTCCAGTGCGAGGGGCCCACAAGAGTGGGCACCCATCGACAGTGACAGACGACTGGGACGACGTGAGGAAGACAGTCCAGTGTGAGGGGCCCACAAGAGTGAGCACCCATCGACAACAGTCCCATGCGAGGGGCCAACAAGAGTTGGCACCCATCGACAGTGACAGACGGACAACAGTCCAGTGCGAGGGGCCCACAAGAGTGGGCACCCATCGACAGTGACAGACAAATGGGACGACGAGAGGAGAACCACAGTCGTGTGCGAGGGGCCCACAAGAGCGGGCACCCATCGACAAGACGACTCAGTGGGACGACGTGGTTCAAGTTTAACGTGATGATTACGCACAACTGTTACGTAATTTATTGTTGGCTATGTACGATATCAGTCGAAAACGTACGAATTATGACCCCAGAGAAACCTTGCAAGCAAGGTAATTCCCGGAACACTAGGACTCACCTAACACTCGAATTCTGTTTTAGGTTACTGTGTTACGCGGCCTTTTGTTTATAAGGGACTCGTACTCGACGATTTGACAGACAATCTTTTCATCTTTCCCCACCCATCTTTCTCTTCTGTGCTGGACGTCCATCATCATTGTTGCATTATTCTTTCCTTCCTTAGCTCTTTTTCATCTCTCGTTGTCTGTTGCTGGGTGTGCAAGTGTCTGTTGTGACTTCTGTTGTCGTTCCATGTCATTCCTTAGCTTGTCATGTTAAACTTGCTCAATTATATCTAATATACTTATTATTACTTTGGGAATTTTGGAATTGCCATGAACTTGAAAAATATAATTGCAGGCACACGCCATTCATTCAGTCGTAATTAAGCACAAAAAGTTGACAAGTAGAACTGGCGCAAAATAAGTAGGCTGTTCTAATCCAGTAAGCAAACGAAAGCATAAACTAGTGAGGGAAACATAAAGCAACCAATCAGTAGCGCAAAACTGCAGGCGATGACTGGAGGGGATGGGAGGTCAAAACGAGCCGGCAACAATGAGTGGGTGGAGGTAAAAGCGTGCGGGTGGATTGGGATGGGTCACGAGTGTGCTGAAAATGCGCAGGCGGGGTCGAAAACGCCAGGCCGGGGACGAGCCGTTTCGGGTGTGGGTGAGCCATCTCTGGTGCGGGTGGTGCGGGTGGTGCGGGTGAAGGAAACGGGTGCAGCTGAAAACGCGGGGATGAGACTAAAAATGAGGGAGAGAAGCTAAAAACATGGGGGAGAGGCTAAAAATGTGCGGGTGAGGCTGAGAATGCGGGGGTGAGACTAAAAACGCGGGAGAGGCTAAAAACGCTTGGGTGAGGTTAAAACGCGGCGAGTGGCGAAAAATGTGCGGGTGAGGCTGAAAATGTGGGGGTGAGACTGAAAACGCACAGGTGATGCTACAGACGTGGGGGTGAGGCTGAAAACGCACGGACAATCCCTTTCGGGTGCGGGTGAGTTGTTTCGGTGTTGGGTGGCTATGGTGTATGCGGTTGACGCATGTTGGGCACTGGTGGGATACTTGGGTGAGTTCACGTTCACGCCCACAGACAGAAAGGCTCACGAGAAACATTGATCGCCAACGTTCTTGCTTTGGGGAAGCGATTCACCTGTCAAGGCAGCTTGGTTGATGGAGACGTTGGTGGGTCAGTAGACGACAGTCGGCAGGTACGATATCACCAATTTTGAAGGAAATCGTGTCACCAGGAACGAGGTAGGCAGATTCGATTTCGGACCAAGTACCGTTGCGCTTGACCTTTGCCTTGGGAGCAATGGGCCACCGAAGACTCTACCTCCAGCTCTGCTTCAGGAATGTTTCGGATCTCCTCGCCGTCAGACGCGACATCGCTCCCCTCGCACTCGCAAACGGTGCCAAACGCGACGCGGTTGATGCTTACGCAGAAGTCGTCAGTGCTACAGCGGTAGCTGGCACGAACATTGAGCTCGAAGGCGAATGGACGGAAATCGGTGGAAGCGCCAACGGTTCCAGCTACAGAGATAAAGATCCCCGCGAATCCATCATCGATATTCGGGAGTTCGACGTGCCTTATTACCTGCGCACATTACCGGCGTTGCGTTCCTCGTAGAAACCAATTGCGGAGTTGATGAACAGCAGGAGAACGATACCGACGAAATCTTCCCAGTCTGGTGGTTGATTGTCACCATTCGAGAGAGCGATAGCCACAAGGGCAGCACCCTCCATGACCCAGGACAAGGGATTCCACATGAAACTCAAGAACTACCAGATGACATTGAGTAATGGACGAGATACAAACTGAAGGTGGTATTACCTGAAGAAACGCGTTCTGTTCTTCCGACTCAAGCTTGTTGGGACCGAAAAGCTCAATCCGACGTTGGGCCTCCTCGTTGTTCAAACCGTCCTCGTCACACTGAAGGAGTTTGAAGACATCCTTAATGACGATGGTTTCTAGGTCGACCTTCCCCTTATCGTACAGGTCTTCTGCCTTGAGTTCAATCTTTTGAAAGCGATAGATCAGCCAGACAGTCAGAATATGTCGGAGAAATGCAAACAAACCAAGGACATGTCAACACTGGTATCTGTGGGGATAAAGAAAGACGAATAAAAACGCAGTTAGGAAACCATCGGATATTATCAGAAATGGGATAAAGTACGTGCGGGTAGGTTTTTCCTCGCCATGACCGAACTCCTTGTACTCTCTTTTCTTCTTCGACGGGGCCGACAATACCTGGGTGAGACTAAAAAACGGGTGGGGCTAAAAACGCACTGGTGGGGTCAAAACCAGGCAGGCAGGTGAGTGCGGCTGAAAACGCACCAGCGGGACTGAAAACGTGAGAATAAAAATGTATGGGTGGGGCTAATCAAATGCAGAGGTCTATTGGGTATGCGAGGAAGTGAAGAACCGCAAGGTCAGGCATAGTCGGTGCCCGATGTATTGTACGTTCCAAGACCACTGGTAGAGACGACGCCGTTGGACAGAGACCGCGTGCCGGTCTCGGGATACTCAACAATTGCACCTGTAGGGTGTACAATCCAAGATTGCGCACTGGACTTGCGGTTGATGCGGTTGAGTCCTTGAGCAACTTCGTCTGAAGAGTAATGTTGTGCAGGGGGTGGGATGTAGCGCGAAGAGATGACAGCTGGACAAGCCTGGATCGAGGACGATGAAAGAGGTGAAGCCGTGCGAGATACTGGAGTTGAGCCGCGAGACGAGTGATGGGATGATGGAGATGGAGATCAACTACAGATCGACTGCAGGTTTTCAGTGGGAAGCCCAGCATCTTGGAGGACGGCCTGTGCATGTCGCAGCGCACATAACTGGTGATGGAGAGCTCCATAGCGAAGCCTTGAGTTGATGAGGACCATTTTTACAACTCGATTTATACGTGCGATGTATAATAGCGACGGATACTAGTATCTTGGGTGGTTTGGACGCAAGGAGGGGGACTTCCAAATTCGGAAAGCAACTTAGCGATGTCAGTCATTGCATTCGGCCCTCACCCTTCAAAGCTTCACCGTCACTCGACGTCGTCCCTAACGCTTATAACCGCTCAACTCAGTTTATTGCGTGGTCCATGTCATCACTCCCATAATGGCCGCTTCACAATGCACCAATCCGAAAAATCGAATGGACCAGAATGGTACGATCTCGCTTTTTTTTTTTCCTACTCTCTTAAGTCTGCATCGCATGCGCACCCCCCATATCACACCATGTCCCTTTTTCTGGCACCAGAGGCAAAAATCGTGTATTAAATTGCGTCTGGGCAAGCTTGGGTGATCACATCGTCTACGTTGATTGTGAAGCCGCCACCGTGCTGCAATTCACTTCACAGTACAGTACAGTCATCCCCCGGCACTTGACACAAAAAACTTTGAGTGCCTCGTAACTCACAACAAGCTATTTTTTTCTAGATCAGACAACACGAGTAGGTAGTAGTAGTCAATTACAGATAGAAGATCATATTGTGTACCACATCGCAAGTATTGTAAGAGTGCCATGAACCAGTGAAGAAAAGTCGTCCTTATCGCGCATACCCCAGTACTTGACACAACACCAAAAAAGGCAAGTCAATATCTTACCGTTATCATGCTGGTTGTTCCAACATAACTCTCGTTGTTCAAAATGTTGAAGCTTCAAATAGTATTAGGTCCAGCCAAGAAATAATTCTATTATAACTTTTATTGGATACTTTGATGCATGAGATTGGATTGATTGATGTAGGCCAGTTCGTGCAGCCCAAAAAAATGAGGTGTTGGCTGGACTCGAACTAGATATTTGGCACAAAATACGTACGCGTAGCCGTTAGGGCACAAGTCCTTATGTGTCATCGCAAGCCATGTGTATATGAACAGTTTCCACCGCCACTGACAAATCGGGCACCATATTTGGTGTATCTCGCTTATCAGTGGTGATTAGACATGATCAACTTCGTGGTACGAGCAGCCTCCACCGGCATCCGTCTGGCAGAGCATAGTATTTTTCCTGCCGTTAAATTACGCTGCAGAACTTTCGTCCATGGGTGTCGCTATCCATTGTACTGGTTGAGGTATATTTATCTACTCATTCCAGTTCTCTAAATACAGAATATGTTATTTTTCACCACTAAACACAAGATCATGGAATATTTTATAGCACTTG